>JBAMDO010000063.1:0-260759 GCA_037074765.1 Mansonella perstans
CATTCAGAGGCACTGCAAAAAAATTCTATATTTATGTTTATAGAGAAAGTTGAAACAGCATTAAAGCAATCAGAAACTTTAATTTACTAAATTAATCGAAATATGCTATATAAATGAAAAATGATTTTTTAAAGATTTTCACGTGATATACATAAACCAATAATAGTTAATCAAGAGAGAAATGGAAAGGTATGTTGCACTGATCGCTTTTTTTCCTCAATTCGAATAAAATGGTCTTTCAGTAAATAAGAGTATGACAGAGTATAAGTTTTGTACATAATGTCTTATTAGTAATACATTTGCATGTTATCTTGATGGAGAGGATTCCTGATAGATTGGAGAATAATCTTTATTACATAACTTCGTGTTGTATTGGTAGTTAATTGGGCAGTTAGTTTATTGTATTGGATACTTTGTTCTTCCCTATAGTAGAGGATTTTTTTGTTCTTAAATTTGCCAAATGTGGCAGATTTTAAAAAAATATTTGCGTGAAGAGCAGCTGCTATTAAATATGACACACGGTAAGTATGGCATAGTGTACACGTGTTTAACTGAACCGAGTCCAATCCAGCTTAACCCATATCAATCCAGTTACAAAGTAAAGTAACCGAGATCACTAGCAGTTACAATCCAAGCAACAAAATATAGTCATTCATCCTAGACCACCACAACCAACATCTAGGGAGACAGCAAGTTACATATAGCTTAGCAGTTAATTGCTGGATATTAAATGCAGCTTTGAATCTTGATTTGCAACAAAGTGTAGGTTGGTATGTCTACCATTCTTTGTGGTGAGACTGGGTTTCCTATCAAAGGTCTGGGTTTTGCAGCCTAGTTCTACCATTTCGGTTGTCCACGCATAAACATGTCTGTGATGTTTTATCACTGTTTTTGGTCAAGTTTTTTTGATTCCATTACTGTAAAGTATGAATTGCTTCAGGTAAGTGAAGTGGATTATATTTAGTAATCATGGGGAAGATTGGAAGAATATTTACTGAATGCGGCCAATTTGGTATGTTTTTCTTTTTTTTGATACTTTTTTGTGTTAAGATTAAGTATGGTGGATTTTTGTATTAAGCATGACCTAATAAATAAATAATTTCTGATTTTTCTTGCTAATATTGCAATCAGAATTGATACAGTAAAAAAGGCTGTGCAAATGAAGATTATTTTTTATGCAATGAAATTGTTATGGAGGCCATTTAGTATAAAGTATGTGTTCCACTGAATTCTTTATTAATTGGGTAATTGGTTCTTTTCAGATCAACAACTTAAGAGCAAGATTGGAGAGAAATGGTGAAGCCGAAAAAGTGGAAGTTTCAAGATTGGACATATTCCAAAGCGCAAGTCCTCCACCAACTATAGAACAGCTGGGAGAGCGGCAGCAGCAATACGAACTGCATAGAATGGTGGAAGCAGTACTGCCACTGGTGCAGGATGAGGAAGAAGAAGACGAGTTGATGGAGAGGCGGTAGGTACCACACGAGCCGTGGCGATGGCACCAAGAGCGCAAACAATGATGGTCCGGAAACGACAAGAAGCAGTGAAAATGCGTGAAGTTGTATTGTAAATTTATTGTTGTATGCAAATGTCATAAAGAGTGCTAATAGTTAATTATAAAATATAAAGTTGAACTTATTTTATCGGCTCAATCAAAAAGAGAAAAAATTATAGTATTATTTTTTATAATGCATTCATTTGGAAAATGTAAACAGTTTGTTGTGCAAATGAGCAAGGACGAGTGATTTCCGATTATGAACATATCTTTCAGGCGTACCCGGAACATACGAGTTTCGATAGGAGAGGGGGAAAACGCAAAGAAGTACCAAAGTCCGGAGACCTTCCAATCAGTATGAGAAACTGTTGGTTGCGCCGGAAACTGACCCGCATAAAGTGAATCGCAAGCTGACGGGTTGGTAATAATTGGTAAGATTAAAAGTGTTTAATTGCAGATTAAAATTTTACATGGATTCTAATACACGACATCTTTGCAGAGTGCGGCATATATTTTAAAGAATTTGGGACTTTAAAGAGATGACGAATTCATGCGGCCAAAATGCAAAGACAAAACGGTGAGCCCTTGGAATTAATACATCAGATTCAGTTGTTTGAAGGAATTTTTTAAACCTATTTTGTTTAAGCACTTTAAATTCAATATACCTATTTCAGGCTTTTGTCAGCAACGTGGTCATTTCATTCATAAGCCGCATATTCGTTCCGACAAAGAAATCGAAGCCACAATGGACTCCATTCTTTGGAATGGTGTACCAAGGCCACGAAAACTACAGTGAATGGAAGAGCTACGAAACGTAGAAGGTTCAAATTTGATAATACATTAAAATTACGATTAATTTAAACTCATCTGAGTGCAACCGGAATCGATAACACTTCTGTGTTGTCCAAAATACTGTGCAAGCAATTTTGATAAGTTTATCTTTTCTCACTGATCCAATCACTTCATGATCTTTCATCTTATGTCATGCCGAATTTATAAATCCTTACAGATATGGTGATAGTATAGTGATTTCAAATAAAATTAATTTCAAATAAGAGCAATTGTTACAAACCATAATTTAAAGTTATTTAAAGGTAGTTACCTTTAAATAACTTTTTAAGGCTAAGTGAAAAGTTTATGCAAATTTCAGAGAAGCGAAATAAATTTTATTAATAAAAAAATGTTTGACGTAGTCTTTAGAAAGTCGTCTAAGTTTCATAACTTGCGAGTGGCTGCGCGGTTGAGCCGAGGTCTTTTCTGTCTATATTGAAGACAAGCCTTGTTGATATCAGTCGACATAAAAGTAGTTTGTGTTCGGGGTGTGACATAATTGATTAATTAAACCGGAGATTTCAAATTTTTCAATTAATTCTCTATCTTCCGTAACTAGCATAAAGCAAACATAAGAAAGGATTTAACGATACTCAAATAGCAATAAATTACATGAAATAAGCAAATTACATGAGTCAATTTTTCCAAGGGGTGTAAGCGTATGTTTCGTAATGAATGGCTGGCCAATGGCTATTGAACATTTTACGATTTTACGAGAAATTTGAGACTATCAATGAATTTATTTTTCATTAAAATGTCACAAGTTAACATTTCAGAATGTTACAAAGTAAAATTCTATTGGCAATGGCCACATTGATAAGATTCGCATTCTTATCACAGTCATCTCTTCTAGAACTCGCTGAAATAATCGACGATGTTCAGAATGCGAAAGAGAAGAAAGAAATTTGCGATGAAACTGATAATATTGCAAACTGGTTCGTGATAAGATTTTTAACAAACAAAGATAATATCCAAATTTACAGTTCAATAAGAAAAAGATGAGATTTCATTCTGAAATTGATAAATTCTAATCTAACTGAACTTCCCGTCCTTAGATTCCGGAAGTTCTAATATTGCGAAATAATCTGTCCGCTTTAATTCTGCTAGCTTGAAGACTATTTGTGAAATTCTTTTCATATCCAGCTTTTCCAATGCAATCATTGCAGGCAAATATACTGCAGTGGTCTGATAGTTGCAGCGATGAACTTGTACCAAGTAGAAAATGATTCAAAGAATTTCGTCGACAGACCGTTGAAAGATGACCCACGTAGAAATGAAATTTTCATAAATATTATTTAATATTTTAAATGAAAAGAACAAATCATATATACCTGAGAACACAATAAGAATGTATTCATTAGATACTTTTTAATTGTAAGAATGTATTCATTAGATATTTTTTACTTGTTACTTCTACTTTTGGAGGAAATGCCGTCTTTATGGCCTGCAATGCAAGTTTGATTATACGTTTCACGTATTTTAGAAGTGGTTTTAAGTGAATTTAAAAAAGAATTCGGTGAAACAATAGCAAACGTTACTGCGGAAAAGCTCATAGATTTTCGAGAACGTTTCTTCGGAGAGCCAGGGACGGAACTGAAAAAATGTTCTATTCCGGAATGGAAAGAATTACCACCAAAAATCGCTCGGATAAAAGATAAAAATCTGAAAGACTTTGCATTGTTTTTGAATCGAAGATGGAAAGATTTATGCAGACAAGTAGAAATCGAAATATTATTTGTTCCTTAACGAATCAATTTTTAAAGATATTCATATATGCACTAGACTAAAGTTAAAAGACCAATTCATGCAAATATATTTCAAGATAAATAAAATCAATGATCCGAAACGAAATTCCTTGATCGAAGTACCCTATCCATTTATCGTACCTGGCGGCCGATTCAGAGAATTTTACTACTGGGATGCATATTGGATTGTGAAAGGTCTGATTGCGAGTGAACTCTTCACAATGGTTAAGAATATGCTAATGAACTTCATCCATTGCGTTAAAAAATAAGTTTTTGCAATTTCGAATTATATCAAAGCATTTCGGTCTGCAAAACATCAATAATACCTCCTGATCACCCAAAGAGAAAAAAAATGAAAAAGTCAACTTACAAAAGACCATTTAGACTAGGAAAAATACTATCATCACTAAAAGGATGTAAGGATCCTTTCTAGAAACTGTCTCTGAGTGACCTCTAGAGATATTTTCTTAGGAGATAAATTACTTCTACAAAGTGGACAGTAAAAAATCCCAGAAGAAAAGATTGCTGTATCATTTCTAAAAGCCAATAATTAATAAGAAATAATGCCTAGCAATGAATTTCACTGACAATGTATAAGATATTAAAATACGGTCTGCGAGGACAGAGGGCGATGAAAAGAAATAAAGAAAAAGTTAGGGAACAATGTGGGGCTATTTACATCTAATGCATTCAAAACTGAACTAATACTTTAAAAGTTTTGATCAAAGTTTATTTTAAATTGCGATAATTTTTGAATCTTGTTGCGCTTACGACAAGTGGTCATTGGTCAAGAAAAGGTTGGGAGACAATAAATTAAAAGAAGAATTAAAACTTCACTACTCGCTACAACTGCTGTTTCTTTCGAGACTTCTGTTTTTTCATCATCCGGAATAATTATTTTTTCCTTTAATGCGTATTAACAAAGAAAAAATGATTGGATGACTCTATATCAGTAACAAATGATAGTTTTTCAGAACACAATAAAACAGAAGTCATGAACAGTCTGAACAGCTTCGGCACTATTTTTTTGATCTAGTGAAATTATTATGCAATTCCAGAATAGTCTTTCATTTCAGGTTTGGATTTGTACCGAATGGCGGACGAATCTATTATTTAAGACGTTCGCAACCACCGTTTCTCATCCCAATGGTATATGAATATTACGAAGCTACAAGAGATAAACATTTTATTGCAGAGAATTTTCATCACCTTTATAAAGAATACGATTTTTGGCATAAGAATAGGTAAATAATCAGTAAATATTTTCGGTATGAAGTGGTTTTTCGGTGCATTTTGCATCAAACTTTTCTCTTGATTCTTTTAAGAATAATTAGTATGTTGATAATAAAACCACATGTATTTTCGTAGATCTCTGATATTTATGTCAAATATATTTTTGTTATCAAGGCGAATTCAAATGTAAAAAGAAGTTTAAAAAGAATAAATGGAAACATAAGGTCAGGTCAATGGAAATAAAAGATAAGAAAGGATATACGCATACCGTATATCAATATAAAACAATATCAAACGTACCTCGTCCGGAAGCATACCGAGCTGATATTAAAGCCGCCCTAAAAGTGAAGAAAGATAAGCTGCAGAAATTTTTTCAGGTATTGATATTCAAGTAAATTAGAACAAAGGGATGATCTGCATCGAAGGATATTGTGGGAACTGTTTTTACATTACATTCAGTGAAATTCTCATTGAACGTTGATGGCGAGAAATAATATTGAGAAAAATAAATGATGATAATAGTGATAATTGATAGCACGGATATTTTGCAGGATATTGCATCAGCGGCAGAATCCGGCTGGACCTTTTCATCGCGATTATTCAGCGATCGAAAAACATTGAAAACCGTAGAAACAACCGATATTTTACCAGTCGATCTAAATGCATTACTTTGTTGGAATGCCAATATTCTCAAATATTTTGCCGATATCATCGGTATGTTTTCCTTTTTTTGATCTCGCAACAATATTATAAGGTAGCCAGGAACTCTGTGGACGTTTTTCCACAAACAAAAATCAATTACAATAGGTGATGCGCAGAAAGCTGAAGAATTTGGGAAACATGGACAAGATGCCCGGAAAGCCTTAAATGATATATTTTACAACGAAAAGGAAAAGGCTTGGTTCGACTACAATTTACGTACCAAATCACACAATACCTTATTCTATGCTACCGTTGCGGTGCCTCTGTTCACAGGCTGTTACACAATGTTGGATTATGATAAATCGGCCAAAGTTATTGACTTTATGAATGCAAGTTTCACTGCCTTTTCCTATATATATCTTCCATAGATGCCGAAGCACAGATCGCATTCTAAGTCGAATTTTAAAGATTCACTATCAACAGTATGAGTCGGAATAGTGAAAATTTCGCACCGAATACGAACTTTTCTTCATGTCAGTATTTTTCCAAGGTTTAAATAAATTTGAAGTCTATTGCAGAGATCACGCGTCTTTGATTATCCAAGTGGTATACCGGTAAGTATTAGAAATACTGGGGAACAGTGGGACTCACCGAATAGCTGGCCTCCATTGCAGCACATGATAATTGAAGGGATGCGAAAATCCAACAATCCCGAGGCTCAGGAAATGGTAAATTAACATTGAATCTTTTACACAACAATTCGCTTTGCTTCTAAGTGTTTGATAAATATCTTCCAAATTTTATGCAAGAATTTATATGTCCAAAATTAGTACTGACTAATCATAAAGTTTTTATAGGGATTCAAAATGGCACAAGAATGGGTACTGGCCAATTACAGGATATATAATACAACCGGCAAAATGTGGGAGAAAGTCTGTTTTGACATTTCAAGTTATATGTGCACATAAACCGTTGAGATTTATAGTTTAACTTAGTCTCTCAACTTTTTCAGGAAGTTGGTCCTTGATTTTTTTAATAAGTTGTTTTCATAAAATACTTTCTATACCATTGAATAACTGTCATCTATTAAATACTTTGCATTATTCCAGCAAAAATTTTAAAAGTATTTGTTAACTGTCTAAAGCAGAATGGATATCTCGTATAGAAATTTCTATTTAATTACAGTAAAGCAAAGCTAGCTAATTAACATATCTTAATACTTACTCCTATTTGTTTAGATTGATGTCACTGGAACAATTCCTGAACCAGGAAAAGGTGGAGAGTATGACGTACAGGTATTTGAATCTATGAAATTTCCGCTATTCGATGAAATAGTTATATCCTTGGTGAAGAATTTTTCCGTTTTTCAGGATGGTTTTGGTTGGACGAATGGTGTTGTCTTGGATCTTCTTGTTAATTATTATGATCGACTAACTACTAAAAGTGCTGAGGAAAATATTTCCCGTGCATCTACTACATCTTCTTCTAGTCATGGCTATCACAATATCTCTCATGAAATTTGTCATAGTAAGGGCTATCACATCCAGTACAGCAGAGTTATATTCATAATGCTATGCGCCGCTATTCTTTATTTCTTCACTTATTAGTTATTATATAAGCAAACGATACATTTATGTTGAAAATTCATCATTTTAATTTGTTTGATCAAAGTTTTCAATCGATCAATATCTGCAATAAATTGCTTTTGTTAAAGCATTAAAATTGTCAGTTATTTCTCAAAGCTTATTTTTCCAGGAAACAATTTTTTTCCTCAAAGCCTCCCATTTAGTAAACTATACTACATTACCATTTTTGATTTGCTTTTGGGTTGAAAGTCTCTTTCTTTATCTATTCAATTACGACCAAGCAATTTGAAATGACAAGTAGATTAGAAAGACATAATTTTGTTTGCTTTTTCAAAAAACTTCATTTCTACCTCTAAACTTTCTTCGCTAATTTACAGAATCAAATTAAATCTTAACTTTTCTGATACACTAATTAGATTCGTTGAATTTAGTACTGTTCTTGCAAAGCTCAAACAAGACCAACAATTTGATCATCAGTTGACGATAAATTACAAAGGTTAAGGACCTTAACTGTAAAAATGTAAAGTAGCATCGATTAATGCTTGTGTGAGAACTTGCTCCGAATCAAATGGATCTGTTGAATCTGAAACATAGAGCTGTTGCACAAGCATTTCTAATAAGCTCAAGTATTAGATATCATCAATGAATTATCACATCGAAATTGATGCATAAATTAAAGTTTGCAAGACGTCACACTCAGCTAGTTGATAATTCAGTTTTTATAAAGGAATATTTGTAAATCAACGAGAATTTTTCGAGTTTTGACTTCTTTAGCTCATTTTTCTTATTTTAATATTTGAGAAGATCGAAATAGGACATCTAATAACTGATTTCTTCTTGCCAAATAATTTGCCATTAATGAAATTTTTTTCTTCCATTCTATGGGTAATTTACAGATCTTTCGCCATAACGACGTCTAAGTTGGGATTTTCAGAAAATTCATTGTATAACATCCATTATAAAAATTTCTAGCCATTATCTCTTTTTCATTCATTTTCAGTTTCTTTTGCATGCATCTTATTCATTTGGCAACTTTCACTTGGCATAGTCATTCATAATTTACCAAATATTTAAATTTAATGGTTTGAGTTTTAATTACAAGTGAAATTTTGAGGTTAATTAAAATTTCGATATCTTTCGCCTTTGTGAATTTAGGGATATGGACTTTTAAATGCTTTGTCACTGACAGAAGTTAATTCACACTGTTAATCAATGGAAGACAAGTTATTGTATAAATTCCGGATTGGTATCATTTCATTATTACAACTAGCTTTATTATAACCGAAGCGAATTGATACAAATCAAACTGCAAATTGCAAATGCATAATGAAATGTTTGGTATGGGAATTTAAAAATCGTTACTTTCCCATGGGCTAATTAACAACCAAACTTCAGCTTAATCACTTTCCCTTTTTGAGCATTGTAAATCATGTACAGTGACGTCATTGCGTAACAGAAATTGTCACTTCTGCTCATCATCATTTAATTACCTTTCTTGCAATTAAAAAACAATCTTCCTCAATTATATCGGATGAGATCTGTCGATCGGGCAGTCCGTGATATATGCCAAATGGCAGACACATTTCAGAAGTAATAAATTTTAGTCAAAATTTACTGTTGTGTAATGCTTAATTCATCAATTCCATCTATAAATCAAGACTGATTTCATAAATTTCTTGTAAATAAGCGATACTTGCTAAGCGAAAAAATCGGTTGAAATTTCTCCAATACTGCAAACTTCATTTCACTAATAAATGACTCTTAATGCCAAAATTTGCTTATTAAAAGTTTATATTTCATTTATCTCTATTTAAACTATAGTTCAAAAACGAATTATGATAATCAGATTTAAAAAATCTACTAAATCTATTCACGCTTAAATATTTTGAATCAAATTTACCTGTATTTTTCCTTGATGAAACTATTTCAATATATGGAAGGAACATGTTAAATATATTATTAATCGATTGCACTGATTATGAAATCTATTGAAAATGAATTATATTTTATAAAGCACTTCAAATCTCTTCTTGTCTTTGGAGTTTAATTTTTTTCCTGTTAAATTCAACAAATTCTTGGAGTTAAAAGTCATGAAGATTCAAAATGAAAATTGACCAACTCTGAAAAGATGTAGAGAAGATAGATAACAGTAAATGACAAAATAAACAAACGACCACGCCATTCATATCTTAATTAATCGCTCTTTGACTTTTTGTAGATCGACCGAAATATTTTAAAAATTAATATGAATTAAAATATTTCGTGTGACAATTCAATTGAACTTGATCTGAAATAGAAAACTGAACAGATATTCACATTTAAATACAATAATCGATCACTTTGCTAAAGTTTGGCTGTTGAATAAGCACTGGTGATTCTGAGAAATTAATATTTTATTCGTTCAGTCGATGTATTTAATCTGCTCTTCTGTCATTTCGAAAAGTAGACTATTTTCCATTTCAAAATGATCTTGGATTAGAGGTCATGAAGAAAGTCATTAAGAGCAATGAAAAGGATCAACTGAGAGCAAGCTATTAAAATCACTTTTTTTTGGATTTTAACGGAATGTTATCAAAAATGTTTACTAATATTGAATTTCTGAAAATTTTTTTTGCTTCTGAAAGTTTTATTTCGGTTTCAGAGTGAATTTCAATCTATGCCGCAACATAAGCATTAAAATCTCAAAAAACAAAACCCAACGTAAATGGTTTAAAGGAGAAATTCATATTGGCCATATTGTATGTCATTAGAGATGATGTGAGGTCAAAGTACCATTGTAATTGATGGCACATTTCGAATTACTTTATATAGAAGAGATTTCCAAGTTCTCCAAGGAGTGAATATGTTTGTATGAAGTGAAGTGTTGTTTTGCCATTCACAAATAAATCTTCTTTCTTTTCTCTTTTTCTTCAAATATTTAATTAAATTAATAGAGGAATTTTAAATGAATTAAGAAACAAATATTTTCATTTATGCTTTCTATATTTTAGGAAATACTTGAAATTTTTAATATAAATGAAAATGTTATAATCATTTCTTTCAAATAAACAACTTTGAATAAATAAATGAAATTTTCACTTTTTTCAACCAATCAATTTAACTTTGTAGATGTAGTGAAAAGTTAGCATTCGATATGAAAATGAATTAAACCGAAATAACCGAAATTTCGGACATTTGCAATCTTATGTTTTATCTACTAGTCATTTTTTTACATTAAGGACTGAAACTTTGCAAAGAGTATTTCTTATGAAAATGTAACTGGAGACCTTAGGGCACTCGAAGCTATTTGTCTCAATTTATGTATAATTGTAAATTGTAAATAGATTGAAAACTTCAGTTATCATTTGAATTCATCCGCTAAATGGTTTTTCAGATTAATTAAAGTCTATTATCCTATGTCTATCCGCCTAAATCCTTCTTGTATAGATAAGGCTCAGAATCACCCAGCTGTACATTCAGCATTTCAAATATAGCACTTATGACTCTATGTAAGATAAACAACAATCCCATGGATGGAAATGATATAATGTGAAAAAAGCATAAATGTATTACAATTAAGATATTATGAGAATGGGTGATTCATCAAGAAATTTCAATGCTTAACAGATTTATTCAACTTTAAGTCATTTTTTGTAGTACTTGACATTGTTTGACGGTTCCATTCCGTTTGAGAGTAACAAACTTCACTATGAATTTTCGTAATTTCAAATAAAAGAAACTGCGTTCTTCAAGTGAAATGTTGTTAACTTTTTTACACCTTTAATTTATTAGTGTATCTTATCAAATTTGCACCCATGATATCCTACCGTTCCCATGAATAATGGATTTTTGGCTGCTTTATTGATAAGTTAAACTTACGAAAAATTCAAACAACACTGATATATGTGTTTAGTTTGTTAAACTGTGAAGGATTTAGAAATTTCAAAATAGTCAAAATGTCGGAGATGCTTGAAAAGGAAATGTTATGCCAATTCAAAATGTTATCGAAACCTATTGGCTATGAACGGAAAAAACTGACTCAAAGAAATCAAATGGATTCTACAGGTTTGTTCTATCTGTGGTACTTCTGTTTCTTAATCCTTTTTCTTGCTTGAAGGATTGCTTACGGACAATAATAAATTTACAGGATTTTCTTCCTCGAAACATCCTGAAAAATCAGAACTAGAAGCACTATTAACTGATCCAGAATCTTGGACACCGTGGTCAGATGATCGAATAGAAGAAGCGATCGCCAAAATATTGAACTTTAAACGAGATGGTATCAGTTATTTATAATAGCAACGCTTAAATTTCCGGACAATTTCATGTTTTAGTAAAATCAAAATCTGTTATAATATTCAATTTCAGCTTTGACACTTATCGCAGCAACATCAGCTAACAATACATTGGTTTTCAAAGCATCTGATAACAAGCTGATAACACCAACTCCTTCTGAATCTGATACATTATTACTCACGAATGACGCAACAGAAACTGCGGCTTTGGAAGAGCAAATCTCCGCCATGCTTACTGCATTATCCACTACATCCACAGATTCAACGAATAATGCTACAAAAACTGCTAATACTGCAAAGATGACTATAGCAAAGTCAGAAAAGTAAGATTCTATAAAGTTTCAGACATTATACTAACACAGAAATGGAAGTGTACTATCAACTATCAACTGATTTCTGGTTGTTATATAATTTCAGGAAATGTTTTGTTTGGAATCCGGATGCACCCTCATTTTCACCACGTAATTTACTCAATAATCAGGACAAAAATGATCACCAAACATTGAGCGGTATCACAACATCTTCCGTTACACCATTATCGCTTATGTCAACAAACATCGCCGCACCGTAACAAACGCAAAGTTTGGGTGATTCCAATCCCCAAACCATAAACACTTGCATTATTTCAGACTATTATACAATTGTAAGTTAACAACTTTGAATGACTGCCAATGGGCTTGTTAACTATTTGGTAAATGCATCTTCTCTAATCCTATCGGACAGATTAATTGCACCCTAAAATCATTGCACTTCCTTCTCATGCATGATTAATTTAAATTAGAACAAAAATTATTCTCAAATTTTTTTTTATTACAAAACACTAACGTAAATGTACTTAATTTAATTTAATTTAATTCAGAATTAATCATGCATGAAAAGGAGATCTATGAGCCTTGTCATATTTTAGTATTGGTCATTAGTTGTATATGCTATACCATCGCAAAATTTCCGTTTTTGCAGAGAAATAGGAATGATACTGCCATATCGATCTATTGCATTGGGCCGATTCAGCAAACAGATTCTTAACGCTGAAAGTCCTAATAACTTGTCATGCATATGTCTTTTAAAAAAATCATATTCAAGTATTAATGAAAAAATAACGTCATATTTTGTATTACATTACTTTCAAGTACAGTATGAACATATCTCAATCATGAAATATTCCAGACTGCACCAACGTCAGAATTAGGAGATAGTCAAACAGGGCAAAATGAAGCCTTGGGTGGATACAGTACTGCAATGCCAGTTTATTATTCAACAGCAGTGGCACAGGTAAATATTTCTATCGTATTTTCCTATATTACTAAAATTCTCCGTTATATTGAAAAACAATTGCATATTGCTTTTTATTTAAGAATTTCCAGACTACAACATGGGCTCCAACAGTAATCGTAAATAGTACGAGCAACATGCAAGGAAGTGGGTACGGTATTAGAATGCCGATTTATTATTCAACAGCAGTGACACAGGTAAATACTTCTAACGTATTTTCGTATATTACTAGAATTCTCCGTTATATTAAAAAACAATTATATATAGCTTTTTATTTAGGAATTTCCAGACTATAACCCAAGCTCCAACAGTAATAGTAAATAATACGAACGACATGCAGGGAAGTGGATACGGTACTACAATGCCGACTTGCTATCAACATTTATCAGTATGTCCCTCAACTGTTATGGATAAAATATATTTAACTGCGGTAAATTTGCTATTGTCGACTTCCTCGCCATATTTCTCTCTACATCTTAAAAATATTTAGCGATCCAAAATTTTAAAAATAACTTCTTTTTAATAATGTATCAAGCATTCAACACTGCAGAAACAACTGATTTTATTGTCAAAAAAGTTGATGCTTTATTCGTTTCAGCAAAATCCGTTTATTGTTTATGGACAATCAGGGTCTGAGTTGATTTATAATTAACAAGCAATTATTGCATCACTAGTGACACATACTTCATTTTCATCAATTCATCAAACTCGTGCATAGGTAAGCATTTCTTCTTGTTTTTTTTTTTTTTTTTTTTTCTGCGATGACCTTATTTCGTCGTGAGACAGAGCGATTTATCTTGTGTATTTTATTTTTTGCTGATGCTAGAGGAAAGGAAAGTTACGGGAGTTAATATTTATGATTTTTTTCATTTTATGATTTGTTTCTTTTTAAATTTTATTATTGTTTTCGTTTTTAGCGCCTTTCTTTTTGTTTTTTGTTTCTTTGATTATTTCTTATCGTGATTTTTTTGATTGCAAGTTAGACACTCATGAGTGTCATTGTCATTGTTACTCTCAGTGTTACTAACAGTGTCAGCTTATGTTTCAGTGTAGTGTTTTTTTCGATTATTTTAACTTTTTTAAAACTTTGGTTTAATTTATTGTTTTTGATTGCAGACTTTTAGTTCTTGAGTTAATTTTTTTAGTTTTGAAAATTATTGTTAGATTTTTTGTCTTTAACTTACTGAATTATTTTAAGGTTTTAAAATTGAATGTCCCGATCATCTAGATTGCTTTTTCAGTTTTGAGGAAAACTTAATATAAATGAAGTATAATTCATTGTCTGCGATTGGGTTTGTGTCTTCTTAAGTCGTTTAGTTTACATTTTGATTTTTTCATTTACGGTGAAAAGGTTGTCAGATTTTTTATATTTTTTGTTTGGTATGTTATTATTTTTTATTTTTTTACCTTACAGTAAATGAGTGTATAAATGAGTGGTTTTAGAGATTTTTTTAGTTTTGTTGTTACTTTTTATTTTGAAAAAAAAAACTTTTGATCTTAATAAACTTTATTAATAGTAATCATGGAATGAATGGTACAGTTGGTCAACAAATCGGTTGTTATGCAATATTAATCAATGGCCGCCTTATCAAACATAGGTTGCTAATCATCGGACCAACTTTTTTCATGCAGTTCTAATTTTTATTTCATCGTTTACTTAACTGTAAAAAGCGTCAAGAATGATTGAAGTACTGAAATTTTATAAATGGCCAGAGTTAGCCAGAAATTTTATTACTATTTCTTGATGTATATTCAACTGCTGTGCATAATTTGTTTATTTTTTGGTGTGAACAACGCTGCCATCTAAGCGATGACTACACAATGTCTTTCATTCATGTTGTTAAAACAGAAAAAATTTTCAAACGTCCAAAAAGAAGAATTTCAAGCGATTGAATTTTTTATGGAATTGTTTTTTGGTACCACCTCCTTTTTTTAATACTTTGTGTGTATCAATTTATCACAACGACTTTTCGTGCAAATTTTCACTTTTGGCAATTGGAATCGTTGACATTTAATCATTGGTCATTTACATCCGGATACACTAATATATATTCAATTCGTAGTTGGGAAAAAAACCTTGAAAGAAAATCGATAAAAGGTAGTTCTTATGGAGCTATCAGTCTCATCTCTCATGCAGACAAGCGAACTTTTCCAGCATGTAGCTTGTCGTAATTCATTATCAGCACGGCTGTCAGTAGTTCTATTTTCCCAAGTCATGCTTGTTGTCAGCTTGCCCTTTGATTTTGCCTCTGATTCCTTTCATTTAGCGCAGGATTTCTTTACTCTAGTATCTGAAATTCGAAGATCGGAAGCTGTTTCTACGAAGTCACTAATTGTTTTATTTCTTTTTACAAGGAAATTCCTCTTGTTTCAAGTCCAGTGGCTACCGGTTAAATGCTAGATTATCAAACTACTTTAGCCATCTTAAGTAACAAGAATGAAACAGTCCATTTGTTCACTTATCCTATAAATCAGGTTTTCCGGTTTCAAGATTATCCTATCCTCTTAACCAAAAGAACAGTGATAAAAATTTTTTCTTTTTGCAATTTTCCAAACGGTGAAAAGAAATAGCTGATATCACTAATCAATTGTCACAAAGTCTTTACTTCCACGCTATTAATCTGGTCGAAGACGACACCTTCTAATTTACAAAATAATAATTCCAATTCAGATTTGTACTTTTTAACATTTTCTTCATCTATTTTCACTGTGGTCATTGAATCATTATTGCTTAGCCATTTCAGACTATTTAAAAAGTCTTGCTTCGGAACCCCATTATGACCCCAAATATATTGTTCCCTTTAAATCCATAAATTGAATGTGAATTGAAGGCTAACGAAACAAAGTGACAACGAAAGCGAACGATTACAGTTAGGTCTACAACAAAAATGACAAGACATCATTTTACGTCACTGTGCTTAATTAGGAAATTACGTATTTATGCATGGGAAAAAGTTTAATCAGTAATATTTATTCGTATTTAATTAAATGTACCGCAACTCGGTCTTAACTGGGATACATTTTTAGAATAAGATTTATACTAAGAGCATTTCTTCTGCTAAAAAAAGTCCTAACACTTGCATTAAAATGAGGCCTTAAGTCAAGGAAAGTCTGGGATAAATTATACGTGCGGCAATGAATGCAATGGAGAGGACATAAAGATAAGACTCATCCGATTAATCGAGTTCCAAACTGAACAGTTGAGGCTTTTTATGCTTAAGTCTTTCTCGATTTAACAGACTTTTTGCCATCCCACAAAATCAATCCAGCTTAAATTAACAAATTAACCTCCCACCCTAGCCCTGATGCACCAACACCCCACAACAACAGACCAAGTTTCGCTGAATGACTCTGATGATGTTTGCGTCGTGGTTTGAAGCATGCCGGGTCACTTGGATGCCGTAAGCGTATGTTGTGAGTGATGAATACTGCGTTTATGGGTTACATCTGAGCAATTCATTGAAGGAAGTGCTTGAAAATTATTACAGGTGCTACGATGCAAACTAAGAAAGCCAGTTCTGGTTTCCGTTCCGACCCGCGCCTCGTACCGCGCATCCGCGGCGTAAGTTCTAAAATTTTACAAATGCTAGTGTTATTTATTTAAGTCCATCGCGAATAGTACAAATAGTGATATAAGAGGACGTTACAGGTTTGGCAAGCAAACAAAGAATATGACGCAGAGGATATCACGCATTATCTTCAGAAAACCTATCCGTTGGTTCATCTTAATTTTGCCTTCTTTAAATTTAAACTGACTGCTGCTGCAAATCTTTCGTCTGGCCGAATGTTCCAACTTGATTTAGAGAATACGCACGACGAAAATTTCGCGATTTTTTGAAGTCGGTGGAAATTGGCCTTGGAAGGATAAAAGATTCTGGCGTGGTGGATGATGTGGTCGATTTAACGAAAGAATCTAATGATATGTCAGCAACTGCAGAACGAAAGCGAAAAGAAATGTTGATGTCTTAGCTATCTCATTTTTTCTCTTCTTATGTTATAAAAGTATAAGAAAGATTTTGAGATTTTGTTTTACCATTAATATCAGGTTTTTTTCTGTTTTTATTGAAGCATAGTTAATAAATTCCATCCATTGAGAATCTTTATCAGTTACTGTGAATGATATTTAAGGGAAGGAGAAGAATGGATATAGGGAAAAGATCATCTCAGCTTCTCATTCTGTTTACTTTTTGGTACTGTTTGATAGTTTTTAGGTCGAAAAATATGACGAAACTTAGTCCCGTAAACGAAAGATTGGAAACTGATGTAAGGATTTTCAGTTCCATTCTGCAGTATTATTTTTATCGTTTTTCCGACCTATATATTAGTCAATTTTTTGGGAATTTATTTCGTTTTTGCAGCTGAAAAAACCTCGAAAATCATATTCATCACTTGGATCACTATACAAAACAGATTTTAATATAGAGCCAAGTGCATCACATGTCAAGTTCTCAGATATCGGTGGTTGCGAGCAGCAGTGTTTGGTAATAACTTTTTTCGTGGTTGAACTGTGGTCACTTTGATTAATATTATATGCCAAGTTCAAAATTTCCATTTAATTAGAATAACTGAACTGGGCATTTACATTTCTAGGAAGTCTGCAGTTTCGTCATACATATTTTTCATCCGGAAATTGAAGATGTGCTTGGAGTTACACATCCTGCTGGCTTTTTGCTTCACGGCCCTCCTGGTTGTGGGAAAACACTATTTGCTGAAGCTGTTGCAGGGGTTAGTACTTGGAAAATGTTCCAATTTTGTTTTCTTTAAATCATAACCAATTTTGGTTGTTAAGCATTACAATACGGACATTATTTTTTGTTTGAATCTCCTGTTTTTTAGCAGTTCGAGCTACCAATTTTAAAAGTAGCAGTGACGGAATTAGTTTCTGGAGTGTCCGGTGAAACCGAGCAAAAAATACGGTTATTATTTAGCAAGGCAATCGAAGTATCACCATGTGTGTTACTTTTGGATGATGTTGATGCCATCGCTTCAAAACGAGATAATGCACAACGTGAAATGGAGAGACGTATTGTATCACAGCTTGTTGCTTGTCTTGACGGTGGGTGTAAATAGCGATATTGCGGAACTCATCCGCTTATCTGTTTATCTTAGTTGTTTGAACTGTTTATCTTTAATAGTTCTATTCCGGAACATAATGTTTTAGATTTGTCAAATCCGAAGAAAGATGTCGAACTTAATGCGAATAACACAGATGTAGATATTTCAGTCAGAAAGATACATAAAAAAAACCAAGTCCTCGTAATAGGTAAATATTCAGCTGCTAAATTCTGTCATGTTCTGTTTGTGGATGGTAAACTCTAATGTGAACTGACCCTTAGCATGTATTTTAACTGTAGGTACCACAAGCAGAGTGGAAACTATGGATCCAGCACTCCGAAGAGCCGGTCGTTTTGATAAAGAAATAGCATTGGGAATCCCTGATAAGCGTACTAGATCGAAAATATTAGAAATTGTTTGCAGGTATTCACTTTTTCCTGGTGTTTCTCAATATCTTACAGACTGATGGTCATGTGATGAGCGTGAAGCTTTTTGTTCTTCCGTGTTTTGAGCTCTTCAATTTCAATTTGTTTTCTAGAGGCCTTCGATTGGATGACAGAGTAGTACTTCAGGAATTGGCACGCCTTACTCCTGGATATGTAGGAGCTGATCTTAAAGCTCTGTCGACGAAGGCGGCGTCATGTGCAGTGAATAGAGCAATACTAAATGGGTACACTGTTTTGAAAGATATTATACTTTTCACGATTCTTATTTGGGAAGCATATCTCTGAAATCAAGAATTTATTTTTATGTACTGTCATGCTTTTCAAGGATATTGGAAACGGCAAGTGATCATGAATATGTGGAGAAAAAAATTGAAGGAACTGAGTTAGAATTGCAAAAAAGTAAGATCCTTGTTTGACTCCTTGAATTTCAAGAGTTTTTTTTTCCATGTAACGTCCATAAAATCCAGTTTGATTTTTGTTTCGTAATAGTCAATATACCAAACTGATACTATCCAACCTTGGATAAGACATAAGTGTCATATGTAAGTCTTTCTGACAAATGTTTATTTGGTATTGGGAGTGGAAAAAATTCATGTAAATAATATTCCACAATATTCCCTCGATACATATATCTCATAATAAAATCGAATTTTCTGCAGTGGAACACGGAAGTTTCAACTGCAGCTTCCGTCTTTAGTTGTTAAATTTTGTTTGATGCAGATTTCAAAATCACAAATTATTTCAGTGCTTATTTGGCTGAAGTCATCACAGCCGTTGGATAAGAATGATTTGCAGAAAATTCATATAACGGTGGAAGATTTCAACAAGGCATTAACATTAGTGGATCCGTCGGCTAAACGTGAAGGATTCACTACAGTTCCAGATATTACGTGGAATGATATTGGTGCTCTTGAAAATGTTCGGGACGAGCTTAAATGGAGCATACTGGTATGTAAGTAAAACACAAACACTTCAAACAGCAGTTATTCTCTTTATCATCAACGTCTCAGAAATTACACTTTTTTGGCTTATGAAAAAAATCCAGCAAGAGAATCAGTTGTTCATAATATCTCAGAATATTTTTCTAAGTGCTTACTTTCTGGTTACTTAAATATTTGCCTAATTAATTAGATAATTGAATCACCAAATTTTATAGATTCCTATCCAGCAACCTGAACTTTTCCGTGAATTTGGAATGAAAAGCAGACCTCAAGGAATACTGCTATGTGGACCACCGGGCTGTGGTAAAACATTATTGGCCAAAGCTGTTGCCAACGAAAGTGGCATGAATTTCATCAGCATCAAAGGACCTGAATTGCTAAGCATGGTGTCTGCTTAATTCATTTTTGCATCATAATAGACCATTATTATAACAATTCCATAAAAGATACGCTGTGAATGAGTTAAGTTACATTTATCTCAGAATCATTAATTTCCTTAAAATTTGTGAATGTTATGCAGTATGTTGGAGAAAGTGAAAGAGCAGTGCGTACCCTTTTTCAAAGGGCAAGAGATTCTTCACCATGTGTCATTTTTTTCGACGAAATTGATGCGCTCTGTCCAAAACGAACAAGCAGTGAAGTATGGTCATTCTATTCTTTGACTTATTTTTTGGTTCGCACTTCGTTCTTTCAGTAATTTCAGATTCGGTTTGATCCCAATGTATTACATTCTAAATGGAACAGCGAAGCTTGTTATCTTTTATTTTCTCGACTTTCTAATAAAACATGATTATTTTTTTTTTTCAAGACAAATGGCAGTTCAAGATTGGTAAATCAATTGCTCACTGAGATGGATGGCATAGAAAGCCGGAAAGAAGTATTTTTGATAGGAGCAACAAATCGTCCGGGTATATTACCTACTATTTTATTTGCTATCATATATTTCCTCAAAATCGTGATATTATTCGTAACTGATGCTTGCGTAGAAATAGTAGCTAGCCACTGAATCTTGAATTTGTAAATGAGCTAAAAAAATTTGGATCATTTTTTTAACAGGCGAAATTCAAAGTTTACATTTTACTGTTGATTAAAAAAGCCGATAAGGATTTGAGATATTTTTATATGCGTACATGTATAAAGCCATTTCAAATTGAACTGTTCAATGCATATGTCAAAGCCACATTACTCTTCAGTGCTATTTCATCTTAGAAACATCGACTGAGTCTGATATAGATTGTACATTACAGACATTGTTGATGGCGCGATTTTACGTCCTGGAAGGTTGGACAAAATACTTTTTGTTGATTTTCCAAATACAAAAGAGAAAGAAGACATTCTTTGCAAAATAACGAACAGTGGAAAACGTCCTCACTTATCCAACGATTTTTCTTATAGAAGTATTGTTGCAGACCCTGCGCTCGAGTGGTTCACGTATGTTTTAAAGTTTTTTCTTTAATTTTATACACTATTTTATTGGTTGCAAATTAGTGGCATGAGACTTTTGCTTCTGGCGATGTCATTTGCAGTTTCTGCTATTGTATTTATGTTACCATTCCCAATATTTTTCTGGAAGATCATTTTTGCCTTCAGCAGTAAACAACTGTAAATGTTAAAAATTCATACCATACATTTTTTGTTATTTATGGGGCAGAAGGCCTATAATGAATGTCATTGCGGTATATTTTTGCATTCTGTTTGTTCATTTGAATTCCAGGGGAGCAGACCTAGCAGCACTTGTGCATGAGGCAGGCATTATAGCCATGCAAGAAAGCATAACTGGAAGCAACACAGATGGATGTCATCGAGTAACGATGAGACACTTTCAAAGTGCGGTCAAGAGGATAAGGCCGTCTGTTCCAGAAAAAGACCGGATTGTTTATCAGAAATTAAAAGAGATGTATGGAAAATTAAAATAACTATAAATTCATGTTTAAATCAGCACCAACTGTTGCATGCTCAGGTTTAAATAAAAATAAAATTGTCAAAAAAAAAGCGAAGTAGGCTAACCATCGGATTCTAATTTTTTTCTTTACAGTAGCTTCCGAGCGTATTAATAGCTATGGGAGAGCGTTTTATGGGCTTTACAAATTTGCTTCCTTTCGAATTACTGCTTCGACGGAACTTAAAATGTTATTGCTAGTTGGATTTACAAATTATTTATACAGATTCTAAACTATATATAAACGGAAGATGGAATAGAATTCTGGAGATAAAAAATTGATTCAGACGCTGGAAAACTGTGAAGCGTGAGCTATAGAATCTTAACTCCCAAGTGAACTATGTGATCCTCAACATTTAACTGACAGTAGCATTAATTACTGCATAGTCAGGTTGGGACATGCTCATCCATGCAAATGCTGTCGCTAAGACTTGTCTTAAATTTAGTTCTCCAAATATCCAGCTCTGCAAAATGAAACAGCAATTTAACAGTCATGATTTGAAAGCCGAGAGAATAAAAGATTCATTTCTTTGAAATTGTGTTGGAATCCAATTTGAGATCAATGGAAATGCGAATATAAATCCGTGCGATAAATCAGGTACGGTAGAACGGCGTCAAAGTAGCCTTGTGAAATTTCATTTGTCTGCAATAGAAGAAATTATATGAGGACGGCAATATTTCGGACTTCTTTCTTATCAATCTTTTTTATTTAGTTTTTTTTAAATGGTATTTCACGTTTTTCGCACGTCAATATGATCGATTGCAAAGCTTCTAAATTGTTGCCTTCAAAAATCATTGGAGCAAAGAAGTTCAAAGACTGTTAAGCACCAATTTAGTACTATATTTTTAAGATTCAAAGTTGAAATCTATGAATTAGATCGTCCACGACTGTATCGTATGCAATGGACAATACATTGATTTGTTTCACATTAATGTGAAATGCTACTTCAATTAGGCTCATCATTATTCCATTCTTATCGTAGATGAAACAATTGGTGTTTTGTTTTCATTAAATAATTAGTAATAAGTAGACTATTCAAACTTCTTATATTTTCACCTTCGCATACTTCCAAGCGATTTTCAAAACCATTGGAATTTAGATTTATCGCTGGTTTACTGCAAAAGGTTGCAACAGGAGATTCTGTTCACAATATTTTTTAATTATCATGATTTCTCATCCACTGCTCCGATTTCTTTGATTGGTAGTATCTAAATGTTTCGCTATCTAAATGCTTCAGATACCGGGCTCAAAAAAAAGATTTGTTACAAGTTTTCGAACTCATTCTCTTGATTCATCTAAGTACTTAAGGAAGCTTTCAAATCATCCGAACCTAGCCGTATGCAGTCTGTGTCCCTTTTATCTAAAACTCCTACAAGAATATCTTTATGAGAGTGGATAAAATTTAACTAACGTCAGCAAATCCAAACCACACATATAATTATCAAATTTTGGAGGTCATAACTTGTAATTTCGAAACTGATTACTATTGCAAACGACTTTCTTTTTATTATTTAATATTTTGAAAAAGAAACTTTACCATGCAGTACCCATATAGCTAGCCAAGTTTCACTCTAATTCATTAATTAACAACTTGTAAAAATAATTATTGTGAAATTTTATTTTCAAATCAAGAATTACTCTCAAATTATTGACATAACTTTAACAAACTTTGATGACACACATTGAATAAGTATACTGATGAACGTTTACCGAGTGAATGTTGATCTCACATAGTTCACGAACAATTTATCGCTTCATGGTCATTGCCGATTATTCTCATAAGTGAAATCAAAAACACTTGGTAGCAAATATAAGACAATGATAATAAGTATAAATTTAGTAATAATTGCATGATAGGTTGTGAAAATGAATGAAATAAAATTAAATATGTATGGCTTCAAGAATACGAAATGGTTTTAATTGTAATTGCCCAATCTTCCGGAGATGACATAAAGATTTCAGACTGACGGATGATATCTCAGCAATTGAAATTTACAAACTCAAAAAGATCAATAGAAGAAATAAGAGCGTAGAAAATGTAAAGGAAAGTGTTATGAGCAGTTTACTGTTACTAAAAATCTAGAAAAAAGAAGACAGAAAGCAATGACAGCATGACTAATAAAAACTGTCTGAGTGGAAGCAGTACCAAATCTGAACGGACTGGCTTCCATGTCGTACGTTGATAGTTCATAATCTTTCGTTTTTAATTTTCCTAAATTGAAAAATATTCATAATAAAAGAATGACTAATTGAAAAAAATTTGTTCTTACGAACTGTGACAATGTCGTAAAATATTAATAATTCATACAGAAATTTAATCTAATTCAATTTTCAAATCTTACCAAAGTAGCACTTCTCGATGCTCATGTCGTATACGTAGCGACCCATTGAAGTATAACCCCTTGCAAGTGGTTCCTCACGAATGCATAATCTCCCATATTCTGTGTCGTGTTTTAAAAAAACAAACAGCACGTCAAGATCAGATGATTCACGAAATTCAAATATTTGAGAGCCTATTTGAGGCACGTTACCACCTTGCAGTGTGGCGATAGCTCTATAAATATTTCACCCATTGATGCAAAAATGAAGAGAAATGGCTGAAAGAAATCTCTGTGACGGCCTTCTGCCTTCTCTTTTATTGATACTGACTAATTGAACTTTCTATCCTATCTCTAAATAAAATTTATAAAAAATGAGAGACACGTTCAAGATAAGACTTTAGAAACATAGTCATCTTCTGCACTACCTTTCCGCTAAATAAAATCATTGACAAATGGTCAGAGGTCAGTATACTATTTTATCCTTCACTAGCAAATACTCAAAATATTTCCAATATCTTTTAATTGTGTCATAACTGTCGAACATGACAAGAATATTAATCGTTCTTTTATTTCTCATTCATTAGCGCTTCAGCTTTTTAATGAATGATTCGCTTGAAATTTCGTTAAATTACCTTCCAAGAGGTTTTAAGTAATGAATTTTTCTCATCCAAATTTCCTTTATTTTGCATTTCATAGAAAAAAGGGCGAAAGCAGGAAAAAACTGGGTACTTCTTTTGATTTCTATGAATTTTAAATTAATCTTTTTTATTCTATCACTTTTCATAATTTTCCAAATGTTTTGTGTGGATAAGTCACTTCCTGGAACAAGAAAATATCCCTGAAAAATAGACGTGGGCAGATTTTATGTAAATAAGTTTCAATATGGAAACAATGATTGAAAAAATGAGTAAGAATAGAAATAATTTGAGCTTAGAAGAACTTCTCTTTAAAAATTACATTCGAAATTTCTCAAATCACAAAGTCTGAAAATTTTCGCAGTTCGAAATTATTAACTTATAATACATTTATAATAAGTTACATGCCTCAAGTATTCATCAACATAAAGTTTTAATTTGTCAGTAGCATAAAATGTCAAATTAAAATATATAATTTATGAAGAGAAAATTTGCCTAAACAAAGACCTAATGAATTCTTTAAATCTAAACTGAAATTTGTTTACATAAGAAGTTAGACACGATATTTTTAATTTATTGTTCGGTTAAAGCAAAGGAAAACAAAATATTTCTATCAAATTAGTTTCCCCCAAAAAAGGATGCGACATTGATGCATTTCCTTATTTTTCGCATTTTAACATTTATCAAGTGATTAGTAACACAGAATGAAAGTGTACCGCAGGTGAAAACTGTACCGTCGGCATCTTCAAGGACCGAAACACTATCAGCGATAGCGATAACGATCATTCGAGCACCTTTTGGCGACATTTCTTACGGATTAATCTGACAATTAACTGTAGCACTACGATAGGTAATCAAGGAAAGCTATTAACATATATGTATCTAGTAGCATTAAAGTTTCACTCAAATTGATAGCAATGAGACGTGGTAAATAGAACAGATAACTGAAATAGATTAGAAATCTACTTAATGATATCCGTGAAGTTACTTTCTTAAGGTCGAATAAGGAAAGTAGACCTCATTGGAAAATTTGTGATAGAACGAATTTTGAATTGCATCGTAGTTGCTGTAATATCGACCACTTCGACATCTTCCACAGTTGTATCCGCACTTTTCCCAAATCGATCCAGAGTTCGCAATAATCGACAGTCGGTTCCAGTCGTTTCATTATGTCTGTTAAAATTCTCCCACTCAATGCAAATATAATACCATGATCTTTCTCGTAAATCTGATAAGTATACCTAAAACCAATATGACTAAATCAATTCAAATGGTTAGTTGAAGAATTTTCTTAAAAGTGAACAAGCGTATTTTGCCTCTGGTGTTTAGTTTTTGTCAAATTTGGAACAAATATAGCCTTATCTTTCGATCTTTAAGCTTATCTTGCAATGATTTTTCGTCAACGTTTAATTATTACTGTCAAGTACTGCAACAATTTCTGCTTGTTATTGACTACAACAGGAAAAAGGAATAAAAAAAATCAAAATTTTAATTCTATTTCATATATTTTCAAGAAACACTGATAATATTAAATCAGTTAAAAAACTTGAAGAAGAAGATTAAACGGATGACCTGCTTGTCTTCCCGAATACTATCAGGATAAAAGACTTTGCTAATAAGCGGCTCGTCTGATTTCAATGGAATTGCCGAAACGAACAATGTTGGTATTTGGGATGGTGAAAGATGGGCTTCTAGAAATGAATTCGACAGAACGATCCGAAAACCTCGCTTTGTTGTATCTACAAAATTTATTGCCCTGAAATTAAGTGGATTTTTTGAACACAAATTTTAAAAATCTTGAAATGGAACACTTACTAATCGAAGAATGAAATAGATTTTCTGATATCGTCAAGAAGATTCACTTCTTCTTATCTAAAGAATGATTTCTCTTTTCATATCCATAACATTCCTTAATATTTATTGATATAAGAAAAGAACGAAAATTTTCCCTACCTGAAAGATTAAAATTTGAGCAAACAAACAATTGTGTTTTAAAAAAAGGAAAAATTCGAACTGTTGGAATTAGTCACTTGAAATTAAGATTTAGGAAAGTTCGGAAAAAACAGACCTTGCACTAATGAATATCCGCTGATATTTCGGGTTACAGTAAACAACAGCATGCAGTAGAGTCGAAGAAACAATTATTAATCTAATGAAGCAGATCATCCTGTTACATTTACCTTTTCAGTTTGAATAGTGTAAAGATGTCTTTGTCGAAAAGCATTTTCACAAATCCTTGCCAAAATGATTACAGAAGAATTTATGGAAAGTAAATAGAATGCTTAGAATAGAGAAAATCAATCTGAAAAGTCTTTTTCAATTACCTCAATCGATTACTTTATAATCGAAACACTTGCGATCATCAGGAATGATAAATTTAGCGCTGAAATAGCAAACATTTAAGATTTTGTTATGATTACAATAAATGGTCGAAATGGAGTTGACGTTAGCAGAACAAAATACACAAGCAGAGTTTGAAAAATCTCGAGAATTTTCGAAAAAAAATATTTTCCGAAAATTTCAAAGTAAAACAGATAAAGTCTTTTGTTTGCATAAAATTATAAAATGGACTCGATAATACAACACCATAATGCATCATATGTCCAAGGCAAATAGAATTTTACATGTCCATAAACCTAAAGGTTCCATTCAATGGTTCGGTCAAAAATCTTATAAATAGGCTGGAACCAATCCAAGACACGTCTTCGCGACTCTGATGAGGCCATTTGTTGTGCTATTGAATTTTTGGCAAATAAAATTTTGTAAAATTCAAAAAAAACTCAAGTTCTCGATCCATTTTAATTTCTTCCACTTCCTAAAAGACTTCCGGAAAAAAAAAGAGAGAAAGCAAGAAGGATAGAAGCGTTTCAAACAAATTTTTAAAAATATTTTTCTACTCCTTAATAACTGCTTATTTTGAATTGCAAAAAAAAACAATTTTCAGGAAATCTCAGTCTGTTGTAAGCTCGTTTCTCCCTCATCACCTTTCTCATATTAGTTTCTCCCCTTTCTTTGCTCAACTCCTAATGTCTTTGTCCCTATCTTCTTGCTGTTACGCCCATATATTTTCTAAAAATAATTATTTTATGAGATGGATAATAAATTGAAATTTCATACAAAAAAAACTTTAAAGATCAATTTCACTCGAAAGGATGGAAACCATAGAATTAACAAACAAAACAGGAAAAAATTCGATGGTGAAATGTTTGTTCGAATTCTTTATTAACTTATCGAATTTTCTACTTCTATTTATTTCGACTCATGAGTAAATTTCCAAATTGATTACATTAAAATTCACATCTCCCATTACTGCATTTCAATTTTAAACTTTTTTAAGAAAGAACATGATCCATGCTACTGAAATATCAATAATTTGAGATACAATTAATTCGGCTTGGTTAGAAGATATGAAGTTGAAAATGCAAATCTGATCTCATAACAATGCATTTTAAAACCGTAATATAATTCTCCAAATTATTTTAACCTTCCACTCGCCTAACATATATTTTAATTTTAAATCACATCGACTCTTTCTCTTTCTCTTTCCCTGCCGTAGTCCCTTACCTCTATTTAAGATAATTGCGTAGAGTTCACAATTATTAATTCCAAAAGCGATTGAATTTAGTTTCAAAAACTTCAGTTAGATTTCCGGAAAATGAAAATTCAAGCTAGACGCTCAATTATCCAAAAGTTTTTTTCAATTATCTCATCATTCAATTCAGATTTGATAGTGGAAAAGTGAATGGAAATTAAAAATTAAGAATGCCTTAATGATTTGAGAGAGGGAAAACGTTCCAGAAGTCTCTAAAAAAGGCTTGTTTCACATTACTTTTCAACGGAAAATTTTAGCGAACGAATTTTAAAGAATGATTTCATAGCGACTATTTGTTCTCAACTCATTTGACAAATGGATTTACTTTTTGGAAAAATTTTGTCACAAAAGGCTTTATAAATTTGGAAAAAACTTCAAACCAAACATTTGCAATCTTTCCCATAGGTTATAAATGCAATTTATAAAGCAATTACAATGAACGAATAGCCAACGTAAAAGAATTCAGATGGAATAAATTGTGGATAAAAAATAATTAAATATTGCATATCTTCTAGCTTTGGATCAAATGTAAGTTAAAAGAAGAAGGCGAAGAGAAGATGAAATAAATAAATTAAAGAGAATCTCTCTACGGACTTAATCTGACAGAAAGATCATATATTGCGCATTTTAAATCATGGAAAAATTCGAGGAAGAAGATTGAATGCTAAAAGCCTGACAACTGACAACCCGATGATGGCACAAATATCATCGCCGTATATCTCAGATCTGTGGTTACATTGAATATTGACCACTGAGTATGTTCCTTAATTTAATTTAGCAATTCTATCCCTCAAGTATTTATAGTTGTTAGCAAGAAAGATTTATACAGCTGATGACATCTTTTTGTTCACAATCATTCAGGCTTTCAATAACACTGTCAGCTGGAAATATATGAGAAATTCGATTATCATACATGCTAAGTGATCGAAATGCTTTCAATCTTTGCATAAAATTAAGCAAAGAAATCAATTCGTTTCAATTTGACAATTTTTCTAAATGAAGCATTTATAGTAATGAAATAGTTTTGAAATGGAAGTTACAACAAACATCGTAACATTAATCTTCTTCTCTCTCTCTTTTTTAGTACAAGAAAAGAAGAGAAAGAATGGAAGAATGACATAAAAAAACGAAAATAGCTTTAACAAAATGGCAATTTAACGGCTTAAAAAGTTAAATTATATTATGATTTTACAAAGTAAAATCAAAGTATTTCCTTCCCTGCCTTCTTCCATACTTTTCTTCTCTGTCCATTTCTTTTTTTCTCTTTTCATCCTCCATATATCTAAAAAGAATCTTATCAGAAAACGCTTCTTTCATCTAGTAACGAGAACTGTTTCGCCCTCTATTCCTCCTTCTCTGTGCTCTGCTCTGCCTTTCGCATCACTCCGATAACAAAGACTGATAATATCTCTAAAAAAAAACCGGATAAATTTGCATTTTGACAAAAAAGATGAGGGAAATTCGTTTAGCGATGTACAGATAGAAATATGCAAGATGAGAAAGTTTTGAGTGGAATTCTTGTCTTAAAATTTAAATAAAATTACAAATAACTTAAATAGGAAAGAGTGGCTTAGATAAAAAAATAATAAAAGTGGCAACAATAACAATAACAGTAGCAACAACAACAACAACAGAACAACAATAAGAGTAGCAACAACAACAACAACAACAACAAAAAAAAAAAAAAAAAAAAAAAAAAAAAAAAAAAAAAAAAAAAAAAAAAAAAAAAAAAAACAACAACAACAACAACAGAACAACAATAAGAGTAGCAACAACAACAACAACAACAACAGAACAACAATAAGAGTAGCAACAACAACAACAACAGAACAACAATAAGAGTAGCAACAACAACAACAACAACAACAGAACAACAATAAGAGTAGCAATAACAAAAAGAGTAGCAACTACATGTAGTAAGAGATCGCTTTTTAATTTGCTTACAAATTTGTGTTACAATAATCGTTGTGTTAGGAAAAATAAATGAATTATTTGTCTCCTTTCTCTTCTTAACCTTTACTCTTTTTAAATTTCAAATTTGTTCAGCAAATTGAAATGATAGCTTATTAATTTTGATGGGAGGAACAGAATAAAAGAATTCCTTCCTATCTCAATTCCATCGCCAAAAGAACTGACAAACCCTTTTAATTCATTTGAATTACAAAGTAAGTATTCTGGAAGGAAAAAAATTCATAGCTTTGAATAACTTTCAATTATAAAAGATGAAATTTACTCACACACATATTAAGAGATTTTCAAAAAGGATGAAATTAAAATACTCATCGTTCGTGTGAAAAATTTAATCTTATAGAGATGGAAATGGTGACAGGAAAGGGCTAAAAGACGATGGAACAAATTCATTGTAATAGTAATGGAAAAATATAGAATATATTAGGAATGGTAATGGAATCAAGGTAAAATATTGATGCTTAATTAAGAATTAAATTATACATCAATGAAATGGTCTGCGGAATAACTCTTTACTTGTTATTGAAGATTGCATTTCTGTGGTAAGCGGTAACTTAAAAGAATTTAAGGGTGGCGTGGCACTTTAATATTACAAAAATTGGAAGCGTTTTTCAAAATCGAAGTAATTTGTAAGTTGAATGATTATGGTAGCGAAGGATGCATTTATTGTGATGAATTAAAGTTCAGTTGAAAACTTTCTTTGCATAAACATATTTCAAGCTGATATTTTTCAGTTCGGAAATCAAACTGGAGTAGTCGCACCGGTGAAGCTATTAAATCGGTTTTTTCTCATCCTATTATTACTATCACTGCAGCTACAACTAATCTCTCCCGTGAAACAATTATTCGATACTATTCGTTCCGTTTCCGAAATAGATGCAAATTGAATGAACATAATGTAATTATTGACAATAAAAAGAAACGTTTAATTTAATTTTCCACGAATTTTTCGAAGAAGGAAAAGAAACAAAACGAAACGGATAGAGCGTATCATGACAAGGTGACAATCATTCATTAAATACTTCAACAGTATTCTTGCCTACTAGTTTTCATTGGAGTAAACCTTCTTTCAATTAAATCAAGAATCGCTAAACAAGCAGAACTTTGCTAATTTAAATCAAAAATTCTCTAAACTATATGTTGATCAAAAGAATTGGTATCTGCTTAATAAATGAAAGGTATAAAACTGCGATATTGCTTTATACGGATACTGCAGTGCATAATACATGTAAATAGATGAAGCACAGCGTTAATTAAATTTCATACAATTAATGAATAAATGAAAGGGCAAAATAAATGAAAGAGCAGACAGGTGTTTGATTTTGATATATAGTAAATTTACAACGAAAACGAATGGATGGAAAAGAGCAGTTCAGTTGATTGATATTCCGGAAGCGGAAATGGAGAAAAACAAGGATTGTTCCTGAAAAGAACAGAAGAACAGATCGGAATATCAGAAAAATAGAAAAGGCAATTAAAAGACAAATCAACGATCAGCTCGCAAAGGTGCAAAAGACGAAAATCATTCAGTTCCTTAGCGAATTGACAAATATTGGAGCGCTACGGCATCTGGTAGACAGTGATGTGCATTTTTATAATACGTATATTACTTCCAATTAATTAATCAAGGCATACAATACAAGCTTTCATTCAAATTTAATACACGACAGTAATTTTGCTGTTTCCTTTTTAATCTCACTAACGGTTAAATTCTTATTCTTCAGTTGCTCTTCACTGATTTATTTTTCCTTTGAATATCCTCGGACATTTATTCTATATCCGGAATCAAAATCATTATCCGAAATCATGCATCAGTCTATGAAACCCAATTATTTATTCTTAACATAAAAAGCACTAACGGAAGCTGCCCTGGAAGCTACTTTTCAAATCAAAGTCCATCATGACCTTTTTTATTTCAGTGAGATATTAATTCCAATACTTTTGTACAACTTTGATTTGATTTATTTGCTTTCTAATTAGATATATCGGTATTTGTCCATATAATAGGTAAAATCTTAAAATTTTATTCATTCATTTTTTTTAATTTCAAAATTATACAAAAGTATTGGAATTAATATTTCATTGCAAAAGAAAAATTGTTCCAAAATGTATTTACCAAAGGAAATGAATCCACAATTTGAAATCAAAGCATTCTTTTATTTAATCACTTAATACAGGACATATTGTTCGATTCAGGTTTTCAAACGGAATTTCAGTTCGCGAAAATTTTTTCTATCCAATGAATTGATTTTTATAGACTCACTATTTGCCCTATTGTGTCATTTCAGTTGACATATATTTTGAGCAAAAATTTTTTCTTCCGTAATCAGTAATTACTTCGCTTATAAAAATTTTCCTGTCATAACATTATTGATCTTTTCTGTTTGTTGTGCTTATATTTCTGTCATCTCTGACACAAAAAGATCTTAAATATTAAACTTCTGATTTGAAAACTCCAAGAACTTTAATATAATTTAATCCTCATTTTCCATCATTTAACACAAGTTCGTTCACTAATGTCTACATTACTGTAATTTAGACTGAGTGGGCAGAATATTTTCTATTAGGTATAAACTGTTATCACAAGTTGACAACTACCGTATCACTTGTATTAATCGCAAATTTATTACTCTGAACTGAAATTCTTAACTACTTTCATTTTTAAATGAATGAATTCCAAATTATAAACAAATTTCCGAATTGCAAACAAATTTTGCTAAATATATTTTTTCTAAAACTTTACATTTCCAAAGGTCATGAAATGGGTTTGAAATTTAAAGAAAAAAGAAAACTAATAGTAAAATAACTGACAGCGCAATGGGAATTATAAAAGGTAAACTTTTGACGGAAGAAAGCGATTAATACAAGTGATACTTTTAAAAGTAAGCAATGGAAGTGGAAAGAGGGAAGTAAATTTGCATAAGAAAGAAGATTTTTCAGTTTAGAAATAAAATGTACTTTGAACTTTGCGGCAAGAAATGATTGTCGCCTATTGTAGAAAAGAAGCATTAGAATGATTCGATGTTATCATGAATGATCCTACTGAAATGCTTTCTTGGATTTTCACTTTCACGATGAAAATTCTTCTGTATTTTAAGCAAAAGTGCTTCTTAAGCTGTGTGACATTTAAATTTTTTCTATTTGAATTCTAATAATTCCACTAAGCGCCATTTACAACTTTTGTGACAAATGTTGCTAGGCTTAACGAATAACTAAGCTGTGAATAATTATTAGTTGTGGACAAATAAACTGAACGAAGTTATGATTGTCATTCAGAAATTATTGGTGAAATTTAAAGAGAGAAGTGCAACAGACGCAATAAGCCGAGTTAAGGACGGGGTGTATATATACAATATGCTAATTCGTCCAAAGTGTCTCATAGCAATCAACTACTTATGCTAATAAGTGTATAGTACAGGAAGGTCATTGGACTCGTTTCCATAAATCACTTCCAACCCCGCAAATAAGTATCACCAAACAATGCGGCATATTTAATTTCATATGTAAATCTTACTAAAATTTGGCCCTGTTGAAATGATTGAAATTGGAAAGGACGAAATTGTTTCATTTCATAACAATTTGAATAATTGATAAATTAGCAACTGATTCTGGACAAAATTGGCTACAACTGAAAGAATCCACGAAATTAATCTCATTAATTAAAATAAGTCTAAAAAGCTAAAGACGACATAAATACAATAAAATGAATCAAACCGACTGATCATATTCATCTGCACAACTGTATTAGATAAAATATGAAAATAAATTATTCTCGAAATGAAGTCTAATATTGAATAAATATATTAACCACCTCATTCTCCCATGAGAAAATTTATATATGTAATATAATAGGAGTGACAGCAGCTTTATGATGATTGATGTCCTGACTAACTTTTTGCACCCTTTGTGGCTTCTCATACAAAAAGAGATTTTCAAAATTAACAGCTTTTGCTGGAGATATAAGCAGCAAAAGTTGGAACTTGGCGGTGAAATTGAAAATAGAAATCCTTTGGGACTTTGTTTTTCATTATCTTTTTCTTACTTTCTTTTCTCTTTGTAGTAATTTGAAGATTTTAGTTAATGCTGCAGTTTCTCAAAGTAATAAAAAGTAAAGAAAAGAAAAAAAATAAAGGTAAGAAGTTCTTTCATCCTTCTGAGTAAAAATTTAAATTTCCTTCATAAAATGCTTAATACAATGTAATTTCAATCTTTCGCCTTTTTTTCTCAGATTGCTTTAAATTTTAGCTTTGAATCTCTTCTATATGCTCAGTTCCTTAAATATTTAAATGAAAATAAATCCCAAATTGTTTTCACTTCAAAACAACAGTTACATTAGTTAAGCATTTTTCAAACTTACAACAGTATGCCATCGAAGGGAGAGATACTCAGAAATGAAATACCGTATTTTCATACTTTCTTTGAAACGGTTTTAGCTAAAGATAAAATTAGATGTTATAGTGATGGATGGCTTAAAACAGTAGTAATACACATATAGAGAGATGTATCTAGAATAGTAACAGATGCTAATCCTCGTCCAAATCGAATGGAGAAAAGAAACTGGTGACAGTTCACTGCAATCAGTAAACAGACTAATAAAACAGAGTTAACGAGGGATACGATATTAGAAGAATTAACAGAGCAAAATAACAATGTGTCGATAAACATTTTGATGGATGATGAATTTAATATACCTTAAGTTGCTCAATTTTTCTTTTTTTTTTTTAAACTTTCCATGAAATAAAATTTAAAAAGCAAGAAATAAAGACACTTCCTCTTGTTAGTTAGAAATGAATTTAAATGAAAAAACGTGAAGATGATAGAAAACTTAAGACATCCTTTCTTCCGACAAAAACTATTTGAATTCAATTTCAATCTTTGCTAATTTTCTTCACTGAGTTAAACCATCATTTTGAGCGATTTTCGTGCTTTCTTTTTTAAACAAACATTTGCAGTTTTCAAGATATAATACTAATTTTAAACAGATATTATGAGCTCTCAAAATACTTTATTATTTAGCACAAATTATTTATAAATTATTTCACATAATTTCACTACAAATTCAGCAAAATGTTGACAAGATCTTATAACTATACATGTACGAATTAGTTGAAGTTGGTAAAATTTAATTTCAACCAACATGTACACACACACAGATAGTCTTTGAGAAATGAATGCAAACAAATGCGCGAAAATCATAGGGGTTGAGTAAACATAAAGTAAATATAAAAGGTCAACCCATCAGTACTAGCGGTAAGTACAAAGTATGAGGAGTGAAGAACATCACTCCATACCTTTGACAGGTCAGGTAAATGTAGTAGAGACTACTTTCTTCCCACATTGAAACGATTTCCAAAATTCTTTCATTTTCTTCCTGTCTCCCTCCTTTCTTACTCTTCTTCAGTGCACTTTACTTCAAAGGTAAGTGAAGCCAAGAATATGCGGAAGATAAAAGCAATGAATTTAATGAGTGGACATAAAATGAGCCTATCTATGTTATCCTAATGACTCATAACGGACACACTACAATCACATTATCTTTTCCACTAAATGGTCTATAAATGTAGTTTTCATCGTGTTTATATGCTCATTGTATTTGAAGTGTAATTTTAATTTTGGATGATAACTAATATTGATCGATATTCAGTAATATAAACGATACATACAGTTCCGGTCCGATGATTAAGCCACAAATACATTGGTTACTGAGAAAATTTTTTGTTGATGAATGAACAAGTCCAAGCAGCGATCTGCTTGAAATGTTGTTGAATTGATTTTTATGCAATAATGTTAGACATTAATATTCGAAGTGAGTAGCCTAAGGTAATGCTTGGCCTGCAGTAATTAATGTTTCCATTAACCACCAATGGCATATCTTATACAAACGCAAATTTGCCGATCAGTTAATCAGCTTTTCAAAAATTTTTAGTAAAATAGCAAAAATTGTTAGCATTTCAATATTTGATCATTGATCTGTGAAGTGAAGTAAAGAAAATCATCCTAAACTGTTATGATCGGAGAGTATACTATAAAGTGAAAATTTTGAAAGTAAAATTTTTTTATCGCTGATAAAAGAACGATGGAGTAAATCTCGTAGACAAAAGATGAATTTGAAAGACGAAAAATTGTTTTGAACGAAGAATGAAAACGATTTAAATTTATAAAGTTCGCTCTTACTAATTATTCTTATTATGACTAATGGACAGCACAATACGCAGCTCCTCTTAACATCTCATAAAAATTTGTTCTTGCCCTATATTCCTCCTTCTCGCAAGTTTTATTCAATTCAGTGGAATATTTTTAATCTTATTTTCAGTCATTTGAGGAATTGGCAAATGGAAGATGAAACACGCTAAAGCAGATCTGCCAAACCATCTAAATGATTTTTCTTCCAGTCACTTTTCTATATTTGGCTATTTACTAAATGAAATAAATTGCGAAGATAAAAATATAACGAAACCATACATTATTATTATCATTGTGATTAAAAATTATAGCCAAATTATTCAATATAATATCGGAAATTAATCTGAAGTGGTATAAGAAATCAATTTAGAAAACATGAGAATTATACGAATTTTACTGCTACTTGGAATACGAGAACTGCTTGTTACAGTAAACAGAAGAAATGAAAATGTAAAGAAAATACTAATATTGAAGAAACAGACAGAATCGTATCAATAACAATGTTTCAATCCTAGCAGAATCACGACATGTCATCATTACTAGCCTAATCAAAAACCATGAGCTCAATATTCCAGTGGGATTTTAAAAGGCTATTTTGATATGCAGGACTTTTTAACCGTTGGCTGTCAAAGGAATTTCCTTTTTTTCGCGACCTCAGTCATTCTTCTGCCTTACCGTATTCCTTTCCTAAAAGAGATAGTTACTATTTCCGAACTTTATTTCTCTATTTTTGTTTATTTGGGCTATAAAAGGAAGCAATAAAAGTTTAAGGACATCACTTACAAAGAGCATTTTCAAGAAATTCAATTCAAAAAAATGTCGAAGAAATGCGGAAAAAATTGAAGCAATTAGGAACTCTAACTGACAACATACTTCATTTACTTTTTATTTCAAAACATCGCGCATATTACTGTTGCAGTGATAGAATAGAAATAATGAAAATATTCAAAATGTGCAAGTAATTCGTCCTTGTCATACTATTCTTGGTCTTTTCTAAAAATGCTTTGAAGAATGCGCGAATTAAATAGTGCCTGATAGTCTCTAATCCCAATTTGCTCTTCTTAGCTAACATTTAAAACATGTTCGTTCTGTTTTTTATTTTCATGGTTAATAGGGAATTAAAGAGAAAAGAGACAAGTTTGGGTCGTTCTAGTAATAGGATTAGTTAGGATAGTTGGGATGTTGAGCTTGCTACATTAATTCTATCTAGCTCAGCTATTTATCAATTCAAAATTCTCTAACCCATGTCTGTTTGTTTCATTCAACCGGAAATAATTTTTTTCCCTTTTTCGTTTTCTCCTCATTTATTAGAATAAGTGACATAATAGTGATTTGACATCAATCAGAACGCAATAAAACGGTTCGGTTCAGTTAGGTTTATTCTATGGAGAATGAATTATGGGATTGTCGTTGAATCAGAAGCTCATCTTATGAGTCATACGAGAATTATGCAGTCATTTATATTGATTCATTAACGTACAATTAGACGCTTTCGTATTTTGGCTAACTTAATACACTGCGGTATTTATTCACCTATGCTAACATAGCGATTTTAAATCAATTCTTGGCTAATTGTTACGATAGCAATGCAGACAGAGACGAGCCAATTTGGCCAAATGAAAGTTTTGTGTTCTTCGCTTCATTTTTGCTTTAAAATGGATTGCTAATTTCAATATCAAATCTCATTTTTCCTCTTTTTTTTAAAAACAGTTATTCATTTCTCAATTATATAAAAATATAAAATTATTTGCAAATTTCGCTATGCAAATAATCTGACGAATAATTTTACAGCAAGAAGTTTTTAATGCATTATTTACTTTCTTTTTTTAATGCATTATTGGCCAATTCATCTCTGCGAAGCAACGGCCGAGAATTTTAATAAATAGAATAGCTTATTGATTTTGAAATCTTATTTTTAAGCTAGAAACTTAAAGTTGAATTTTGAATAGTAAGTTGAAACAGTTCATGAAGTTATGCAAACGCTGATGTAGCAAGCTTAAACCATTACTGCAAGCTGCAGTTGTCTGTTACAAAAAACAGCATTATTTTTTCTCAGGTTGTTTTAATGTACATAGGGACTGATTTTCACTAATTTACTCTGCTTTAAAACGAAAGTTACTTGCATTTGTTGACTTTAATAACTCGATAGAAATTTAAAAAATAACAAAAGTAGGCTTCATTTCTACGATTCAAACTCAAAATGAAAAATAAAAAAGGATGTGACAAATCAAACCTTCGCAATCTTTCAGATTGAAGAATTTATTCTTCATAATGTTTCTGTCGTTTTAACTCTGAAAGTTCCGTTTAAAAATTAATGCTCATTTATCATTAATCAATTCTAGCACTATGCAAATTTTGTGGATAGCTTACATTAAAATTTCATTATTCATCCAATTTTTATCTGTCATCCACATTTTTTTTTGAGAAAAATCCACTGACACGTCCTAAGCTACAGAATAACATTTAAGCAAATGTCTTTTGCTTGCTGAACATTCGAAACTAAATTACGCGCCGTATTGTTTTGACCTTAGCATATATTTTTAGCAATTTTCGTCTCAATGAGTGTAATATGTCATTAATATGTAATTACTATATATGATTCTAAAATTGGATAGCAAATGACAAACGCTTTAATTTCACACATAACAATTAATGGAATCATTCCCAGTGGATATATAATAAAGTAAAATCAAAATTTGATCCGTTTTATATGCAAATATTTAGAAGAATTATCATTATCCACGAAGCTATGTGTCCATCTCATCCAAATTTATGCGTCAACTATGCAAACATGCCTAAAACTTACACCCCAAATCTGATTGTCCATTGTTCAAATATTACAAAATAACTGAACCTTGCCCTCTCTCATATCAATATGGTTTCTGAATATGGAAAAATGAGTCTTAATTGCATAATATATTATCTATTAATCATGATGGAAAATTACAGGTAAATAAAGCCTGATGAATTGATTTATTACTTGAATGCGTAAGGACAACATGTTACATTTATTCTTATCAATCCGGTAATTGCAGAATATTACGCTACCGAAGATTTAATTAGGACATCGTGTAATAATTAATATCTGCTAATCATTTTCTGGTCTCTTAATCATCATTTTTGGAATTTATTCAATTTTTGGAATTATTCAAAACAAATTGTTTTTCAAAATGATTCCAACTTTGGAAAAGATTATAGAAATCAAAAGCAAAAAACAAGTTCAGACATGACTTCAAATTGAACCGCAAAAGTTTCAAGTTTCATGCTTCAAATCAAGATTTCACCAATTCTAAAAATAATGCCGGTGAGGAAAAACTATGGTTCCGGTTTTATGTTACAAGTTTAATTTGCAAATTTTTGAGGTTGCTGAAATTGAATGTTTTTTCTGCAAATTACTTTGTTTTTTTTTGATTTAAAGTTTGATATAACAATGAAAAACTAAAATGCTACTTTTTTAGAAGCATTATTTCAAAATTTGTCTTCAATTTCATTTTTGAATGAGTCATCCTTTCTGTGCTGAATTGCAATTTGTAATTGTTGCGGCAATCGAAATGCATCAGTGAGAATGGAGTTGTAAATTGAATCTCCACCAACTTTACAATGGTAGTGCCAGATGATAGTTTCGAGAAACAATTAAATCAGTGCTATGATCATCTGCCAGATCATTTTCATTTACCAGATCCATTAAGATTCCAAATTATTGTAGCCACGATATATCTGGCGTATCATTTTTTTGAAGCGATTTTGCTTTGCATATTGATGAACAAAACAATGATTCAAACGAGAAAGCAATGACCCAAAGGTCAAAAAAATCAAAGGCCAAACAACTCAAAATGTAAAATTATTACTGAGTTTTGAAATATCATTTCCTCAAATTTGTCTGTTTTTCCCATGCTGAGCAGCGAACACTGTATTACTAAGAATAAGGTTGAATGGTAAGTTTTGAATTTCATAGCACGAAAAAATGAACAGACGAACAATTCGATCGAAATCCCTTTGGAATTATCAAAATAATCAATACGTATTTATATCAACCCTCCATTTGTTTTTTTAAAACTTCTACAAAGTTCTCTAAACTATACTTGAAAAGAGAAGGAAAATTTTGCATTCAGCTCTGCCAGTCTATTTGTAGCATTGAATTGGCAGCATCTAACTACCATAAACTATGTATTATTCATGGCGGCTCGATGAATGCTAAGTTCTAAAAATTCATTTTTAATGCTCAAGCGGATTTATGCAGTACAAACTGTTGCAAACAAGAAATTCAATTTTTTTTGTTCTTCTGATTTCAACTTTTCTATTCACTTTCTCAACTAGCTTTTTCTACTCTGTAAAGCTGAGAAAAAGACAAAGTTCTGTGACTGTTGTCTGTCATCGTTGTCGTTCTCGCAAACTATTCGTTTCTCTCAGTTAATTGTCTCATCTTTCCAAAGTTGCGTCTCTTTTTTCATATTCCATAGAAAATTTAATAAGAAAATTGGAAAATGCAAATTTAGAAATTATTTCCAAGGAATTAAATTTAAAAAGTATCTAGACAGTATCTGTGACCATTATTTCATTCTTTTTCACATTAAAATACAAAGAGAGGTATGAAATTTCCAAAATGTTGAATGCTAAGCAAGTACTGTTATAGATCATTATTTTCTCATTGCATCATCTTTACAGCTTATCATTAAACAGAATTTACAGCTAATTGATTAAAAACCTAAAAGAATAGCAGAAAAGTGAATTGTCTGCTACATAGCTCTTTATCATTGGTTTTTAAAAATCGAAACATTTGGCATTCTCATGTCAGAAGCAGTAATTTTAACTTAACACCCTTTGTAGAAGGGAATTTGTCGGAACTTTTCATGTAGTAATTAGCAAGATAACATGCAATAAACGGAGACTATAAAAATTTTATTGTCCCTTTCATCGAAGAGTGACCTTTTGGTCAATTCGAGAAATAGCTCGATGTAAGAATTCGCATATAAAAATTCATCAAAATACACATTCAAGATATGGTTATCAGCACTTTGACATGAACATCCACCAGAAAATGCAAAAGAAAGATGTTCATTTCGTTCCGGAATGCATTTTGATTCATCCTGGAATATATTCAAGGGAGCTGGTCTTTTAGTTGATAAAGTATTGTTTACATAATTTTTGGGGCAAGTTGGTAATCCTAGCAAGATCAAAATTTTTTTATATAACTAGCAAGTAGTTAAAACATCTCTTAGCCTTATCCTGGAACGCATCTTTAATGATAAATTGCTAATTTTCCTGGATAATTCAAAATCTAATTCTTAGACCCAAAAAAAAAAGTTCGCAATGAAATTTGACAACGATTAAAAATATTTAAATTTGGAACAGAATTAAGCTGAAAGTAAATTTCTAATAGTAGCAATAGTAGTAATCATTTTTAAACAATTAATTAATAGTGTCTCCAAATTTCTTGACATTTAATTATTAAAGATTTTCTTGAAGCACACATTAGATAGCCACAATGGAACAAAAAAAGTGAGAACGGACAATAATGAATAGTTATTGTTTCTTTTTAAGTTCGTGACCTTGAAAATCCCTCAAATTATAAAATTTAGCTATGCAATTAAAAAAAGAACTTTATATACATGAATAAATAGTATAACTTGTTAATTACAATTACAGAACATTGAAGAAATGATCCGAGATTATATGGTACAGATGAACGAAAGGAATACCGTGTTTATTAAATATTACAGATAAGACACAGTCTTAGAACAATGTAATTGTCATTGCAAATAACTGATAAACTTGTTGTATAATCAGTTTGTTAAACAACAAAGTAAACTTTTAAACTTGAAAGTTCTGAATTCTCAACAAACTTGCAATAAAGAAATAATGTGCGCACTGTTAAAAAATCTAATATACATTCCAAAAAACGAGTTGAAACGGCTGTCAATTGATTTTCTGAAGAATGGAAATTGGCCATAATAGTGTTGCAACAATTTAATTAAATTTAAACAAGACTTTCACTTTGATGAACTTCCAAAAGAAATCTTTTCTTCAGCAGTGAAGCCTTACTCAGTGAGTCATTTAGCTTTCAGGAAAGTTTTCGAAATAAAACAGTGTCTGTACTTTTCGGCAAAATTCAACTAACCAATTAAAAGTTGTAATGAATAAAAAGTGTGGCAACTCGAAACATAGGTATGAAGAGACATAATATTTATAAGAATGTATTGAAAAGATTGAAAAATTATTTATGAAATTAAGAGATTGAGACATCGAAAGTAATGAAGAAAATTTGGCAATGCACGAAATTCAATCCTTATTGAAAAAGAAAAAATTAATTACTATCCAAACGTCAGACAATGCACAAATGTCTAATTGGATAATATCAAAGGTAGCATATTGCTACCAACCTTTTGATTAAAATTGATTTCTTACGAGACTCCATAAAAACAGCCAAGGCTATAAGCAATTATGATAAATTAGCCAGTTAATTAGGATGTCGCTTGCGAAATTTCAAAACTAATTTTCCGAATTACAGGAATGGCAAAAATTTAAGCTTACAGTTGGATTTAAGTGTGAAATCTGTTGAAAGCTACTCATTCCTTGAGCCAAATGATCTAAAGTTAAGTAACGGAATGGTACTGGCAAAGGTTCAGATGCCACTAAGACCATTTAGTTATGGAATGTGCGAGCGATCAAAAAACAAAGCGCAAAAAATGAGCCGCTGAACATTCTGGATGAGGCCGATCGTCTGTAAGCACTAGCCTCTACGTCAAAAGTTGACAATTCATAGTCTTTCGTCCTCAGCTTACCTGCAAAAGGAAATTTATAATTGAATGGCAGAAGAAAGTCATTCAAATTGAGACAATGAAACACATCCCAAATAGAATCCCAAATATGTGGCTCTAGAGCATGGGTGTTAGGCTGTCTTCGCTGTATTCTTATTAAAACGATTGGAAACTAAATTCATCACTTGTTTTCTTCTTAATCCAGATGTGTCTATTTTTCATATTCACTATTCTCAATAACTAATTGAATTCAAATTTTAGCTATCCACAATCGAATAAGTCGAAAAATCAAAAAATTAAAATAATTTTTCTTTAAAGTTCAGCTGACACTTAGATTTAAATGTTCACTTGATACTAAGATTCCAAGAGAGACTGTTGCTTACTCTTTAAGCTAACTATCCAATAAAAAAAGAAGAAGCCAATAAAATTGACGTTGAAATTATTTTAGGAATGTCAAACTTTTTTGCAATCATTTTTAAACACTACAAATCCTTACTTCCTTTTGTTTAATTTTCAATAAAATTTTGTTTGAATTGGAAGGACAGGCTGTTTTTTGAATTTATTTACAGAAATTTTGAAAAAAATTTGTTTCTTTTGAATTCTTTCAAAAAACTAATGAGATTACTTACCGAAATAACATTTTTCAATTGACATATCACCAATTAACCTTCCCATTGTTGTGTATCCGGTCACTAATGGTTCCTCAATTATACATAGCCTTCCATAGTCAGCATCTTGCTTCAAAAATGGGAAGAATACATCGAGATCACTGGATTCACGGAAAATGAATATTTGTGATGCTGGATGTGCTATTGTAGCACCTTGCAACGTTGCAGTTAGCCTTAATTGGCGTTATTTTATAAATTACATATTTTGCAGACAGATCTTTTGAATTTTATTTTCTTTAATTGGCAAAGTTAAGACTTTCGAAAAATTTTTTTTAAATAAATCGGTCAAAAATTATTATTAAATGTGTTTGTCTTCCAAACAGTATGATAGAAACACAATTACAATATGTTTACATTTAATAATAAATCATTAACAAATAGAATACGAGAAACGGATTGATGAAGTGTGATTGCATCAGCAAGAGGATACGGAATTTGATTTTATTGATGATTTTAAAAGTATTTTTCATCTATTTCACTTAATTCTAGTCAAATTCTCACATGCTTCCAATAATTGTGCCCAGGAAACGATATCTCTTCCAGAATTATAAATTTAGTTTATGATGACACTAGTTGACACTAAAAAGGCTACTTGAGAAAACTTGCATAACATTTAGGATGTCATTGAATTAGGAGCCAAGGATAAATTTTCTAAAGTGAAATGATTTAATCATTTTTGAAATTAAAATTTCCAATACTTCGCAATAAATCTGCGCAAAAAATTACTGTTCAAGGACACTTATGCTTTTCAACTTTTGAACATATAATTATGAATAAGTAAGTGAAATTTAAAATTGTCCTTGTCTCCTTTCTTTTTAAGAATTTATTCACTTTTTCATTTACTTCTTCTTCAGATATTTATTTTCGTTCCATTCATCTTATTCCTTTGCACTGTGTGTTTTGTTCATCGATTCGAATTTTTCCTTTTTCTTCAAGGCATTACTGTCTACTTTAAAATCATAACCGTAATCGTTAATGAATTTCGTGGAACTGAATATGAAAGTAATTTGTGCCTAAATTTACAAGCACAATCGCTATCCGCTAAGATGACAGCTGAATATTGAAAATTAGGAGTGATTATGGAGACCCATTGAAATACTTCATAGTTATCATTTAAATACAATTCTCTGAAGTAAGAAAGATTTATTTCGTCTGCAGTTACTTCTATGATTGTTTCATAAATGAAAAATTTCAGATTTTTTTCACTTTCCGAAGTATTTTCAGTGTTTGTTGTTTTAATATTGCAACAAAGATTGCATAAATCAGAAAAATGGAATTAGCAGTGCTATGATTACCGGATCGGGAATTCCACAATTGATCGTATCCGAAATTGCATTGTTGTTGACGAAATATCAACGATTTCTACATCAGTGACGCTCGTTTCAGCGCTCTTTCCAAATCGATCCAACGTACGCAATATACGACAATCAGTACCGGTGGATTCGTTGTGTCTGTTGAAATTTTCCCATTCAACGCAAACATAGTACCACTGCCGCTCTCTTAAATCTGATATACTCACCTGAAAAGTGCCAGAGGTTTTTGTGCAGACAATAAGTGCTTTGAATATTTCAGAAATATATGAACATATGAAGGCTTCAGAAACATGATACTAGTATCACCTGCGAAACTTGCTGAACCTGATTCCTGAAATTGCTAGCAGTTAACAGATTTCAAAATTATATTTTAAGAAATTTTTGGGATTTACAAAGCTGGGGATTTTTTTTTTTGATTCCATTTCTCATAAAACCAACAAAGATTTATTGCTCGCATAACCTTTATGACAAAGATACGGCGAGGAATATCATATTAATGCCTTCTATCTTACCATATAATTATCAGAACCGATCCGTAACTTTCTTGTAGCCATTATGTTAATTATAGAGCGGCAAAACGGACTTTAATTTCCGGAACGGTACGACGAAAGAGTTAAAAGTATCATACTGCTATCTGATAGAAAGAATTTTTTTGTTATTCCTCCTCTTCCTGACCTTTCGATTTACACGAATGGCAACAGTACTAGTAGCAAATTTCGAAAAGATTTCAAATTTTTAGTGAAAGATCAAATTCATGGATTCACCTGTTTATCACTTCGAATATTATCCGGATAGAATATTTTAATAGCAGCAGATTCGTCAGCTCTCAGGGGTATTGCAGTTATGAAAAGTGTCGGAATTTGAATTGGAGCAAGATAAGAATCCAGAAATGAGTCCAGCAATACAATCCGAAAACCGCGTTTTGTTGCATCCACAAAATTTATTGCTCTACAGATTTTTTATTGTTTTTATTAAATTTTAAAATTAGATTACTTAAAAAACAATCTATAGGAAGCATTTTTGCCATTGCAATTATTATAAGCATTCAAATTTTTCTTTTCAAAATTTAAAGAAGAAACTTGTTAATTCTATCTTTGCATATGACGAAATAATTCTCTCAAATGTTTTACTGTAAATAATTTTTGGAATTTTTCGTACAATATACTTTGCACGATTTCGAAAACAAAATTTCTCTTTTAAAATTTATTTTCAGTTCCTCTGGCAGAATCAATTTATTTCTTGCAGAAACAATAAGTAATCATTTGCAGTTCTTTCTGCCACTGGTGCTGGAATGAATTTTCCTATTCGAAATGACAAAGTAGTTTGCCTTTTAATTTTAAAACAAAGCAAAATAATGTACAAAGTTTAATTTGATTAACTTAATTAAATTCAATCCAGTTAAAACATTTTTCAATTAAACTCATATATTTTCTCATTATTACTGTACAACTGCTATGAAATAAAGGCTTAAGATATTATTGTCTGAAATCAAGCCATAGGTTGGAGTTTATTTAAATTGGTTTAAAATTTGAAAATTTCTTCGATAATAAACGATGCTTCTAATCTTGCTGTAAGTTTAAAATTTATTAAATTTTCGGTCGAAATAAAGAAAATGTCAGGTAAAAATGAGCACTAACTTAGTATTGACGAAAAACCTTTGATACTTTGGATTGCCACGTGATGAAACCACAATAATTGTAATGAAAACAAATACAGCCGATATCAGATGGACCATTGTTTATTATTAGGATGAGCAGTAATCCTCCTTTGATGTTAATAAACAGTGTCGGTACGGGTAGAGAAGAATAATCGGGTGAGATAGAAGAATTACCGGTAGTTGTGGTGACCACAATTACTACACCCAAGTGAAGGGTGGAGTTGTCGTCTGTTTGAAAAAAGTTTGCGACGAGAGCAGAGAGATAAATAGGTATGATTCGTTTTGACTAGTCGATGTCAAAAATTGTCGAAATTTTTACCAACTTGATGAAGAAAGAATGATCTAATAGTACTATTATGCGAAGCAATCAAAATGGTATGATCAATTTTTGGCCTCTCTAATCACGGCCACTTTTAACCCCGAATCAGAAAACTGAAGCTAATTATTTGTCTGTATAAATGAGCAGTGAAGATAGGAAAAATAGCGGCGACTTATCATTGGATATAGAAAAGAAATTGGGACAGTAATCCGAATATGCTAGTCAGCTGATTGATTCCTGCAAATATTTAGCTTAACGATCCTTTTCTGTTCCATGTCACATATGGAATTTGCATAGGATGGTTAGGCATTACTGAGTTAATCTTGACCAATCAGCGTCTCTCAGAGACGTTATGAAAGAAACGATTTTTCACATCGGGAAATTAATCTCATCGGCCAGTAATGTCTAAACAAAGTGCAACCATTCATGTAAACAAATGAAATTCATAGTAAAATTATATAAAAATAAATAAAACTAGAAATAATGAAAACAATCAGAAATCAAAAGATAGCGACAAAGGAAAACAAAAAATGCATAAAGCGGCAATACTGAAACTTTTTCAATGAAACCTATTATTTAAGTGATGTAATAATAACAACGATTCAACAGTGATAGTAATAATACTTATATTGAAGGCAGTAATGATAATAATTAATAAAATGATAACATGAAGAAGATAAGGTAAATGCATGCAACCTTAAGTAGAACTCTAATCTGTATGATTTCATAACTTTTGATTTAAATGATGAATCACGCGATAAATGAAGCTTAAATAGACTAATTAAAAATAAAATTAAATAAAAGTAAACAAAATTTTAAAAGGATATTCCAGCTAGTTGGTTATTACAAATTTAAACAATAATAATATTTCAAATGTTTTGGCAGTCATTTTAAGTGGATGGCAGATGTTGTCAAAAGATTAAACAATTGAGATTTACAACGCTATCAAATGACAGATTATGACTTCTTGCTAGCGATTACACTATGAGAGATTGCTTGCATAATTGTCTCTTGCAGGCTTTTTATTAGATTTCATTTCATCTTCTTCATTGAGGTCACATTTACATACAGCGAATGCTTGGCCTCAAGGAACGTCTTTAAGGAGGAATAATGAAACTAGGATGAAAAACAGTGGATGATCGTTTCCTTGCACTTTTTTCAATATTATCATAAGCTCTTGCAAATTTTGCAGGAAATAAGCCAACATGCGTACCAAATAGAATGGCGATGTTGAAATCAGATGTTAGAATATTTTTAATCTTAAATTACCAAAAAACTTGAACGAATACAAAAAATCAACGTATCAGTGTAATTGAATCAGCGTGATAAAAAAATCATGCGACAGTTACTGTGAAAATTTCTGAAGTTAGCAATTCAGTTCCACTTTAATACAAACTTTGAAAAAACAAATCGAAAAAAAATTCATTTTATATTTCAAATAAAATTAAGCGATAACGTAAAAATGAAAGGAAATATGACTTTATACAAACCTTTTTAAAATGTATTATTTGATGAACTCATTTACTGACTTTTAATTGAAAGAAAATTTAATTGAAATGTTTAAGTAAATATAACTTGTTCGAGATCGAAACTAGACAAGTTTTACATGAGTGAAAGAATTGATAAATGATGATAAATAATAATCGTAATCAATAAGTTTAATCTGTCTGTTGCTTGCATATGTTCGCCATTTAATGAAAATAATGAATGCCATCTTTAGGGCGGAGGAAATTCTCGAGAACGACGAGTGGAGAGAATTCCCAGAGAATAGCGAAAGGAAAGAATTGAATTATTGCTTCCTGTGCTTTTCTATAATATTACTCCACCAATTTCATTATAATCAAAAAGTTATTCAAGTAAGCCAAAAGTTTTACCATTAACTTTTGGTTTTTTCTTTTAGTCAGGTAATTATTTATTATTTAGCGAAATGAGTAATAGCTTTTACTCTAATTATTAAATACGATCGCATAATCGCAAGAAAATGGAAGAATCAAGAAAAGAATAAACGAAACAACTCAGATATAAGCTAAGAAATAAACTAATTTAAATTTCTTCATGTCCCAAATGCCAACAAGCAAGCAGAAATATTTTGCTGGAATGATTTATGTTTTAAGAGATGAAGCAATTAGCTAGAAGAGAGTCTGAATGGCAGAGAAATAATTTTTCAAAGATTTTTCTTTTAAACAATATTAAATTTATATAGAACAAAAAGTTAGGACGTGAAATAGACTAGATGTGAAAAAACAATATTAGGTTTAATGTTGTCACTTATTCAATTATTTAATTATTTTATGATTTCATCTGTTTCAGCTGTAAATTTTGATTTGCTTAGTTTTTGCACGGCATTATTGAAATCTGATAATCGGGGAAATATTAATATGCAAATTAAGTAAAAAACATTCCCGTAATTCAATGGTTACTGTTAATTGCTGAAGGTAAAATGTAAATCACCGAGAGCCGTCTAATAATTAAAGCTCACACGACAATATTGTATTCGTCATTATTTTACGTAGGATAGAAAGCTAATCTTTAAAAATAAAAATTTGCAGGAAATGAAGATGAAAGAAGAATATCGAAATGAGTAAAATATTTCATTTCCAAGTTGTGATAAATAATACTAATAAAATTTAAAATTGCATGCCAGGAAAGATTTGTCGAGAAACTTTTATAAAGTAAAAAATAAAGTTATTGCATATTTGTTGGATATAAATAATGTATAAATTTCAGTGTATTAACATTCGATAAATTCAAAAGAAGAAATATTATACAATTTTCAAAAATGAAAGTAGAAGGAATGCACAACGAATAATGAGATAATTAATTAATGATCTCAGAGATTCTCTATAAAAACAAAAATTGACAATGCACTTAAAACTGACATTTCGATTTACTATGAAGAAATTATTCGTAAGGAAATTGAATCAACAATGGTATATTATTGATAATCTTTTCATTACTTTATTCTTAACGATCAAACTGAACTAAAAAATAATGGTGGATATTTCAAGACTGGATAGCATAGCAAATATAAATACTGCTGTATTATGGGGTCAAAGCAAAAGGGTAAATTGAATTCTATGTTACTAATTTTTACTGACAATAATAATTAAGAATGAATGAGTGAGCTGTGTAAAAATGCAATAAAAAAGGGATAAAATGAGTATGTTAATTGAATTGAATTAGAGATTGATAAAATTTATGAAATAAAACTATCAAGAACTTATGAAAAGATGAAAATATTTAAAAAGTATAATTGTATTGTGATCGAGTAGAAGACCTAAAGATGAAAATAATTAGAAAGTATAATTGTGATGTGATCGAGTAGAAGACCTAGTAGAGGATGTTAAAACAAATTGCTATGTCATCTGTGCTATCTCAGAACTACTCGTTTGTCATCTGTGCCATCCCAAAACTACTCGTTTTGTCATCTGTGTCATTCTAAAACAATTCATTTTGTCATCTGTGTCATCCTATTCAATTCAAAAATTTGCTCTCATGTGAGAAGCAAGCTACTGTTTTCTATTGATTAGTTTTCAAACAATTACGAAGTAAAAATTAATAAAATTCCAAAATTTCGTTAATTTTTGTGCTGAAATTATTGATATATGAAGAAAATGAAAGTCATATATGTATGAAACATTTTAGAGTGAATTAATTTGTTAATAAAAAATTTTCAGCAATGAGAATTTAAAAATTTAATAGTTAAACAAATAGATAAATGCAATGAAATTCTAAACCGCTATTGACACAATTCTTTTAGAATTAATCGGACAATTCATAAAGTGTCATTGTACCATGCTGAACAGGTTCTTACAAACGGCTTATCAAAAGTTGAAAGGCAGAGTATTACATTTTAAGCTGTTTATTTAATTCGATGATAATTTAAAATTTACATTCATCGGCCAAACTGTATAATATGATTCATTTCCCTACCTTAACAAAAATAGTTTTGATAATACCACGATAGAATGTTACTACAATTCTCAATTTCTAATCAATATTCAAAATCATAAATTACAATAAATTAAAGTTTAGAGCAGAAATCCACATAACTACAAGATGTGTTTGTGAATAAAAATAAAATAAAGGACTTTAACATAGCCAATTTAAGTCTATTTAAAATTTGTCAAATACGTAACATAAGTAATATAGAGCGAAATAATATGTATTAAAGATTCCTCAAATTAGTTGAAAATAAAAAGAAAGAAGAAGTAAGAAGAAGAATGAAATAAAAAAGTAAAGTAATTACAAAAAAGATGTATACTGCTTTATTCAGTATTTAATTGGCGCTCTTGTAGAATTCAACAACGTATCGGTTACTCCCAAAAATATCTGAGGTATCAGTTATAGTGTTATAGTCGTATTATTATTCATTCATGAAGTAACGTAATAATTTTATCAAAAATTTTAGAAAGACATTTATTTGTGATGCTGCTGTCTGGGCTTATCATTCCTCACTATTCCACCGTTTAACAGCTGATTATTCAAATGGCAAACCAAGATTACATGACAATGTAATTATAATACGTGGACGATTTCTTCGAGGTCAAATTAGTTGAAAATTAAAAAATTTTGTATAAAAGAAGGAGCAGCTGTGTAATACAATGTTCAGTTGATGGATGATGACGAATGAATAGATAAAAGCACAAAATGAATACATAGGACATTAAAGGTGGAATGTATGCAAGAAAGGGCCTGGAAACATTGGCAGAGCAGGTGTGGCCAATTTTGTGAAAGCACTGAATTGCTAGTTGTTCAGCTCAGGTTACAAACATAAAACAACACTTACTGACAAGAAACTTTCAAATAAAGGGATCTCATCATGAGGAGGCATAAATTCGGAATGTCTCTTCGCAGCGTAAACAATCTTTCAGTTTTATATCCAAGAAAACATTCATATTTTATCCTTCTGTCAATGATCAGTTTATTGGAGCTGCTTCACCAGCCTTTCCGAAACTTATGGCCTGAAAAATAGCATTGCTATCTACTTGAATTTTCCTTCCTTTCTTCGTTTTCTCCCATCGACAAATTTAAAAAATTGAAATTTCAAAAACTTTAAGATTTAAATTAAAAATTTGACTTCGATTATCACCTGTCATCAAATCTAATTGTTGATACAGCTGATCAATCCATAATTAATCAAATATTTACTTCGGAAAGACTGATGACAAACGGTAACAATCAATCATATCCGCCAGAATATTGTTTGTTTGAATATCCATTAATGAATTCTATTGAATGAAAATTTTATTAAGAAAAATAAAAAGAGCACTTTCATGAAAAGTTTTTATTTTGCTCTAATTCATTTTCTATTCGTAATATCTTTATCTTTTTGCTTTCTATGAAAATTGAGAAAGAAAAAAGAAGGAAGTAGTAACTAACTTGTATTTATTAGATTTCACTTTTACTCAGCAATAGAAGTAAAGTACATCAACAGTAATTATCTTGATCTTTCATTTCACAATTTAATGCATACCTTGAAATCATAGGTAAGGTCATTTCAAGGTGAATAATCCAAGGGCAAGAATAAACAAACAATTAAGTTTGTTCAATTACATTGGACCGATAATTTTGGGGATAGTTTTGGAAGAGAAAAAGAGGAATTTGAGTGATATTTTAACAAATTTTAACTGATAAAATGAGGGGACAATTGATCAATTCATCCCATCCACCGGAATATTGAATTTAAAGCTTCAAATTTTCGAAATTTTAAAAAAAAATTGAAAATTTGAAATTTTGCAAAATATTTTTCATAGTTCTTGACTAATTTATTCCTTTTGAACAAACATTATATGTCATTATTGTTCAGAAATTAAAAGTATGAATCATAGTTTCAAACAAACGAGAACTGAGAAGGAATGAATGAATTAGACACATTGAATTGCAATAGTTCTGAAATTTCCATTTCATCAAACTGAGCAACTAGAAATGTAATCCTTACACTTTTTTCGCGAGCATTTAAATAAATTTCGTTGGAATTTTTAAATTCTAAATTTCTCAGATTTGCCGAAATTTGCATATTCCCACCGAAGTACAAATTTCAGTAATTCCGCTCCATTAAACAAATACGTCAAAATATTACTGACCCTGATTAAGTAGTGACAATCGATTGTATGGTAACAGTCCTGAAAGGATAAGAGATTTCACGAATGACGTGCTGGGAGAGATGGGAAAGAATTAAAATAGCAATGAAAAATCCTAAAATATGCAAATAACTGGCATCATTTGGCGGGACAATTTTAACTTATCCATTCATCACACATCCATCCATTCATTTTCTCTTCCTCATTGTCACATTTCTATTTTAAATCCTCCTGATAGATACTACCAATAAGTCAGCTGACTGCATTCTTCTTATTAACCAAATATGCTATTTATTTGGAAAAGTACTGTACTACCGATAATTTAAATAATCTCAATGTTACACAGAGGATATTTCGTGCGATCATTTTTTACTTTGAGAAAACTACAAACTGAATCTGCTTGCTAGCAACAATCATCATCTTTGTTTCTTTTATGATTACAATGAAAATTATCATCACTTATTATTCAAAAGTGATACTTACTTGTCATTTTGAAAATGATTAAATCATACTTCTGTTTCTTGACTGTAATGAATTTCAAGCTTTTCTCAGTTAATTACTTATAACAAACAAATGGAACAAGCACGGAGATCTTTAAATCAATAAAATTAATGAAAAAAAATTTCCACTTAAATTTTAGCTGTCTCTGTTCCTCTCCATTTCTACATTCCTTTTAACTTCTGAATTGCAATTTTTTTTCCATTCAATTATACGACAAATAGATAATGAGAAAAGCAAAAGTTCATTTGAAATCATTTACAGCATTGCAGAGAAAACAAATGAATGAGTATTTTCCTAATTATGCTTAATTAAAGAACTTGGAAAAACAAAAAATTTTTTATCGATTGCTTGCTTGTAAATGAAATTTCAACCATGATATTGTTGTAATCTTTGCACAAATTCTGCACTTCTGCACGATGCTACTAATTGTAAAACAAATCTCGGGATTATCATAAATTGCATCAGTCTTGCGTCAAATATTACGTAAACTAACTTTGCACTATGTTTCTCTTGTTCTCTTGTCGTTGTCAATGGACATCATAAAACAGGAAGTAAGTGACAAGTCAAAAGTAGAAAATGAAATAAAAATTTGGAAGGAGAAAAGAGATGAGAATATGTACAGGTGGCATAAATAAGAAAAGAGCAAAATTCAGTGAATTAATTTGGATTTGTCAGGCGACAACTCGACTTTACAAAATTAAACTTGAGCAAATATAAACAATCACTTGATTTACTTCTAATCTTTCGATTCATGAATCAAAATACCACTGAACAATGGAAAAAATTTGATGAACTATCATTGTATATCATTTTACAAAAAAAAATTTCTGAACTACATTAGCTGAACTATTTCAAAGCATATAATACGAAATTATGTCGAATCTATACGTCCAGCACAATACGTTTAAAGTACAATTAGTGAATTTAACCAGAATATTTTAATGATTGACAATTTCGGATAGACATAGAAGTCGTATCGCAACAGTTTTGATAGGCAATCAGCCTAATGTCATAGTACAGACAATGTTATCACAAATAGACGGGTATGCGGCTAAATTGATGGCTAATTAAGAGAAGTTTAAGTTCCAAAACGTGAATGATTTAAGCAGAAGATGATGAATAATATTGCATTTACTTCAAATATATATTGTGAAGTAATTTTGTACAAAAAAAAACGAAAGTCGAAGGAAAAATATTAGATAAACTTATAGAGAAAAGAATATAAAAGAAATGAGAAAGTTTATTTGGAATAATGATAAGAAGCGGTGAATAAATCATCGTAGAAATTTAATTAATAAAAATTGAGACGGAAAAAAGACAAAATGATGATTTGAATTATAACGTGACGGAGGAAGAGAAGAAAATTGATGAAATTACATCAAATATTAGTTTAATAAGGAGCATAGTTTTATTTATTCGTTATTTAATTTCATAGCAAACAAATTGATGATTGACTAAGAAAAGTTACATTCCAAAACGTGAAGGATTTTATTAGAAGATGATGAATAATAAAAGTATAGAAAGATTTGTGAGAAAACAGAATAAGCGACACTTTCTGTGACACACTAAGACCATTCTATCTTCTTGCACAAGTGCTAAGTGCCAAGCCTAAATCGTCCAAGAAGCATTTTCATTGCCATCACTGTTTTCATTGCTTAATCAAGTTTATTGCTAAAAAAACCATTGCAATGCAGAAGTCTTAGAATTTATATTCCAACTTCATTGGAGCATACGACAATAATGCATCTTCGAATTTTATGTTTTTTTTTGTTTCTTCGAAAGTTGTCCATTTATTTATATTTGTTAATTGTTGGTTCAAATGAATTATTAAGTAAAAAAAGGGTAAAGGATTGAGTAAAAAAAGTCGGAAAATAAATTCTCCAGAAGTGTTATTTTCTCATGGATGTTGTTCTCGCATACTTCTTTTATTTCTATTTTTAAGTTCAAAACCGTCTTTTTAAATTTTTGTTTTTGTTCCGAACAAATTAGCTAATTTTAATAAATTTTCTTAGACAGTAAAGTGCCAAATTCAACTATGCTAAATACAAATTATAAATTTCAAAGTGACGATGTTTTTGTAAGTTTTTATCAAGTTAGAACCATCGTGTCTTATTTCATCTTGAATAATTTCAATTGAAATTCATAATTTGCATTTGACATAGTTTACCAACTTTGAAATATAGCATTTAGAGATGTGTTAGGACATTGGTCTATTTTAAATTGTTTCAAAATGTATGTTTTAACTGAATAAAACAAGTAGCGTTATTTACCTGACAAATTAGGCGCATTCATGCGGATAGATCTCTCTAAATGTTACATTTTAATATTGGATAGAAATATACCAAAAATGAATTGTTATTTTTTAAACAGGAATTGTTTAAAGATGAAGTAGAACTTGAAGAGCTTTTACTTAATAGATTTCACATTAATTAAATCAAAATTGGTTAGCAAATAAATAATCTCTGTTGGGCGAAATGAATTTTTTTAGACGGCAGTAACAAAGTCTGTAACAAACTAGTTAGACAGCTAAATCTGTACTAATTGCTTTTTTGGCCGAAAAAAATTTTATGCTCATTTAATTTACAAGTTGTATAACCAAAATTTTAATTATTCCAAAAAAATCGCTGGAAAAAACGAATTTTTATTGAATAACTTTTTACGCCGATTATGCGATTAAGTGATTTAATTGTCAGTAGCATTTATTCCGTTTATTCTACACTGTATATTGTGTAAATGAAATTATAAAAATGTAAGTTACTAATTAGGATTAAAACATCAAACCATCTATGCTTGAGAAATCATCGGAGTCAGGAAGTTTTTAACACACTATTACAGTTCACGAAACTTTATTTGCTTAAATAATATAAATTTGGAATAATTAAAACCATTCATTTTCGTACTTTTAATGAAAGCAGTGCTTAGACAGTTTTTCCATCTTCGTAGGCTGTTTTAAATAAGACTTATTTTTTAAGTTTCAGTTCAGCATTGAGAAGAACGGCATGTATTGAGAATTTGGCCATTTTCCATTTAAAACAAATAATTTCATTCTTCTTTTTCTCTTCACTGCTTACGCCATCCTCTCATATAAATTTAATTAGCATAGGGAACGAATACGGAAAATTGGAAAATTGTGAAAATTGTTTTTAAAGTGGTCAAAATGGAAAAAGTGAGGAAGAAATCTGAAATCGATAAGTGAAAAATAGCAGGGTTAATAAAAAAAAGCGCAAAGGAATACTTTCCTATATTAAATTTAATTGAATCATTTCGTTTCTGTGAAATTAAACCATTTTACAATGAAATTGCTAAAATCGCTATCATTCGCCATACGTCCCTTACGTTCTTCATTTAATTTTATGGCCAAAGGCCATTTTCAGTAAACTGCCGTTGTTAGGCAACATTTCCATAAAATTGGCCATTTTCTACAATTCAAATCACTCACTGAATATTTTAATAAAAAATAATAAACCATGATATTTATAGGGAATGAGAAAAGACCAAGCATAAAATTGAAAAGAAAAAAATTGAAGTTGCGATGGAACTTCGAGCATGTTGGCTGATATATTGGCTTGATATCCTTTAGTTAATTATTCGTTCTGGGGGTTTGTAGAAATTTTCCGTAAGTGTTGAAAGAAAATCACTCCTCTAAATTAATTGTTTGTATATTTGAAGCAGAATTAGTTAATCAAATAATTAACCTCTGAATTCCATGTATTCGGTTCCATATGTTAGAGAAGAAATTTATCACTTTTGACTCTAATACAAGACGAATGTACCGTGAACAATTGGATGCCTTATATTAAATAACGGATTTGCTATCCGGTTGAATAATACTGAATGGTATTACTGAAATGTTTTCTTGCATGTGACTACTTTACAATTAAGCGCATATTGCCAGAAAATTTCTATTATTTATATAAAACTTTGTAAGGAAATAATTTTAAAAAATTTCACTGGTAAAACTGCTATTAATTTTCAAATAAATACTTTTGCTTCTTATTATTACCGAATGCTTCATGAGTGGTACTGAATTAAAAACAAAACAAGTCGGTAATATTTGTAATTTAAATAAAAACTATTTTTTATCTAACTAAAAAAAAAACTATTTATCTAATTTAAATAAAAACTAAAATCATTTGAATAAAAATATGAATTTTTTTCTTTTCATGACAAACAACTTATAAATGCAAAACTATTATATCAGTTCTCCATAGGCCACATCAAATACAAGTAATGCAAAATCAATTAAGTATTGAAATTCATCGCAATGAGTGTGCTAAATTCTTTTGCTAACTGTTTCTCCTTGTTAACAAGGAAGTAGTTATGTGCAGTGATAGAGTAAGCTAAAAATGCAAGATGCACTAAGGATAAATGACAAGCAAGCTAACATCATAAATAATCTTGTCTATCGTCTTTGGGTACCATAAGTATATTGCATCCTGTAAAATCAGTGAAAACAGTTGTTTACTGGATGACAGATAAGCCATCACTTCATCAATTTTGAGTGATACCACAGCAGTATAATTTATCCATCCTTTTTCCTTATATAAGGTCTAAAACTACTTATCAAGCAGTTGTTCCATTTCTGTTTGTTGAAATTCATCCAATGGTCATTTGTTTACTAATCTGATATATGTGAGGATAAGTGAAACAACTATTGAATTAAACTGATCGTATGTATCATCATCAATAATACAACTCTTACTGTTGAAAGAGTAAGATTACGGTGTTTCATCTGCTTTAGAATAGGCAATCGTATTAGCGAAAGAATATAAAAGTATATTTTGTTCACTAAAACCCGTAGGGATGTGTTTTCTGGATGTTCAATTCTACGTAAGATTTGAAAAAACGATTGAAATAGGAATTTTGAATTGAAATGCTATCATTTTGGCAAAATATAGTAAGATGGAGTTGTTGGTAAAATATAAATCGAGGACAAACGGGTATATCTTTGTACGATCAAAGAACAGTAAGTCAGCAATTTCATAGGATTTTTTAGAATAGCAAAAGTGTCAATCATTCTTAATATCTTCCTCAAATAATTGTCGTAACACAATTCCTTCGTTTTCAGTTTCGAATGCCAAAATGTTTCAGAAATTTTGTGTTTATTACGAAAACAGTAAAAAATTGGGCAGAATTTCACACATATAAAACAGTTTACAAAGATACATCGATGCATTTGATAATCGGATTTTAAACATTTAAAATGAATTTTATTTGCCAGAAAAAGTTATGCCTACCCGAATAAACATTGCTCGTAGGACAATTTCTAGAGTACCTTTCATTTATTACTCTCACTCTCAATTTTATCAACAACAGCCAACCCGCTTTAGAAATAAAATGTCTCAGACGTTCCAGAGCGTCATTCCACACACAGAACGCTAAACAGGTCAGTTCAATTCGGCGTATAATTACCAGACGAGAATTTCTAAGACATATTTCTTGTCTTAAAAATTCTTGCATCGGTAATTCAGGACATTTTTGTCTTTGTGTCAGGCAATCCAAATGTAGATCGCTCAACTGGGTCACGAGTATGATAAATTTCTGAAACATAAAAAAAGCTTATTCGTTTTAAATTAATGCACAAGAAGAGAGAGATTCATCTTTAAAAAAACCTTGGAAATATAAAATTCAGTAAAATTTACTGATTGCTCAAATCTTAAAAAAAGATCAACATAATGATCAAAGATCATATGTCCGACTAATTTCCTATATACATTTATATGTATGATTTACAGTAAGAGCTACCACATCAATGATTTTTTTTTAATGATTAAAGTATTACAACGACTTGAAATAGAATATGCGATTGCTAATTAATTCATTCAAATTTTAATTGCAACAACATTTCTTAATTTCAAATACACAGAAAAATAATTTAATAACCTCAGCCATTCTAAGATAATAATAAAAAAAATCGCAAAAATATAATGAAAATTGTTTTTATCAGAAATTTGAAAGAATATCATAAATATAAAATTTGAAAAATTCTGAATTGCTTTGTCTTCATGGAAATCATCATTAGTCATTATTCAATTTCTCCAACATCTCGTAGAAAAAATTGAAGTAAAATTCAAGAACATCAATGTTTGCTTGAATTATAAAACAAATAAAATGACAGTACCTATTTCATCCATCGAATCTTTATTCATTCGTAAAATTTTTCATCTTCCCACCATCTATAAATCAATTACAGCACTCAGTTCAAATCAAATGCTTGCTACATTTATCAGTCAATTAACTAATCATTGAATCAATCGACCGATCAATTAATTATTCAATTAATCAATTATCCGAAGTCATACTTACATGTGCAAGAATTATTTACTGTTCATGCCATTATCCGTACGAAATGTTTCACTTTCAAAAAACTTTGAAAATCCAAAACTACGAAAGAATAATAAAATGAATCGAGAGCATTTTATCGATAGCAATCATGGAGTACGATGTGTCATATGGACAATCAAAATGCACTGTTAGCTCAAAATTGAGAAACATTCGACCACTTAACAAAGATTTATGGTTTTTTTTTTTAGAAAACGAGCAACCGTAGTTGGGATTTGTTCAAACATCTCTTATCATTGTATTATCAGTACAAGAAGTATTAATGCTTTGCTTCCCATTATTAAATGAAATCTTTTGTTAGTCTAAATTGCTGAATAGCTAAATCTAATCTTACATTAATTGGAGTTCCAATTTTATTATGCCCAAATGTGAAATTTTATAAAAGATAAAAGCGAAGAGTGGACAGTAGTTAATTTATCGCCTTTAATAAATATTTCACAGAATAGTCTTCCTAAAAAAATTCTCATTTACTTAAGATGACATATAATTTAGCAATGTTTATTCTGCCAAAAAAATTAAAAACACAAGTCGATCCTTTAAGCTATCAAAAAATAATCTAACCGTAGGTTAGAAAATTTTTAAAACATATCTAGAAATAATAAAAATTTCCAAAACATGAAAAACTTTCGCATATATACTTAAAATCCTTCAGAAAGAGAAGTAGAATGAATATTATATTGTAAATGACGAGATCAAACAAGACAGATAATCACTGAACTTTTTTCTTATTTAAAGATATCACATTATATTATTTCAAAAAAAAAAAAAAAAAAGTATCTATACATATAAAACAAATGGAAAGAAAAAATCACTCTACTGTGGATCTAATTCGTTTAATACTTGGGAAATGATCCTTCAAGCCTCCATTTTCAGGGCCCATCGTTGTTTGAACACTATTCGTGCCCTAAATTATTATTGTTTATGCCAGTTTAACGATGACTTACTTTCCAGCTACAGCATTAAGATAAGCAACATGCAAGAGTATTTTCTTGAAAATCTCAATAAAATTTAAAATATTTAAAAGCAAGCATTTCTCTTTCAGCATAAAATTGCGATTGTACAATTATGCTTGAAAGATGTCATATCTACTAAAAATTGAAAATTTCTATACAAGAACTCGTATGAAGGACAATCTGATGACATACTCGATAGGTATCAGAAGATAATTGACATGAATGCAAAACATCAAGTTTCTTTTGAATCAGCGGCCATAATACATCATCTGCTGTACCTTTAGCAATTAAATATTGGACGAAAACTGAATCTTTTTGGCCAAGTCTATGAGCGCGATCTTCGGCTTGCTTCAGTGTCTGCAGAAAAAAGATTATTTGAACGAATTTGAAAATTAGCTAAGAATATCATGAAAGCAGCAAAAATAACTAGCATAATTTTAAAGTTGCTTCGGACCTTCGTCATAGCTATTTTAAGCCTTTTTCTTCTCAACTGCCAATCAGTATCCGGCTCTAATTCATAACTTACATAGCATAAGTCTACCACAATATTGAAGGTCAGTCAAAATCTACTTTTATGCATACTATTCAGCGCAACAATAAATTATTTCCAAAATGCCAATAAATTTCACTCTCCCTTGTTGCCAACAAGAAGATTTACTCATTTTAGTTATGCAGTAGGAAATTAAAGCAACTAAATGCGAAGGAATTAGTTTTTACATAAATAATTCGAGTGTTATGTGACAAGAACTTTGGCTAATATTACTATGATTTGCCATTTTGCTGAAGCCCGTTTAAAATAATTTTTACAACTTTAGAACTTTACCAAATGCTAATGAAAATCGACTTGTCATTACAAGCCTTATCATTTACAGTTTAATTATAACCTTCAATAAATAGAAAAACTTGAGCATACTATCAAATGTGATCCAAAAAAATTAAGATCACCTCAGCAATTAGGAAATTCTAACAAGTTCACAAATTTTGCAATAAAAATTAATCTTGATAGTAACACTAACACCCGGGTTCCAATGTAATTCCGCAAATACAACAATCGATGCAGCAGTTAAAGTAACACCGATGCCTGCAGCAGTTACTGATAAAATTGCAATCATAACATCATCATTTTCCTGAAATAACCGACACTGCTCATCACGTGACCGGCTACCCGTAGTACCATCGATCCGTATGGATCGCAATCCCTGTAACATATATTGCAACTACTCTGATTCCATCTGTCTTAATTACATAATTTAACTCTAAAAATCATCTTCCTAATTTAAAAAAAAAACTGCGCAAATCCATCTTGCCCTATTCATTATAATAGGCCCTTTCCCTATCCATATCCTGAGAAGAAAAAAAACCAGAATTCAGTTTTTTTTTTTTCTTTTTTTTTTTTTTTTTTACAGGTGCATCAACAAAATAATCTAATAATAACCTTTTTGGCCACGTCCATTGATATCATATCTAAGACAACCTGATGGTGAGCAAATATTAGTAACTTTTTTTTTGGTGCACCATCGTAAAAATAATGATCCATAATATAACGAGCAACACTCTTTGCTTTAGCAATTCCTGTCTCGTAGTAATACTCAACCAGTCGTTGATGTTTTGAATCATTATCCTATAAATGAGCAATTACCTTGAAAGTTTTCAAAACCCAATTAGGAGCTCTCCTTTAATTAATTGCAACTGCAGAATAAACCTTTGCGCCACTATAAGCAGCTTTTGCTTCTCGCAGTTTGCTAATATTTGTGTAAATGGAATCATCGGTTAGGTTAACAACCTCTCGTCTCTTCACCGGAAGATCATTCAAAACATCTTCTTTCAACCTCCTAAAAGAATTTGTCAAAATTAAAAATGTTTCCTGCAAGAGTTTTTTAAAAACATTCAAAAGAAATTTTCATTTTCAACTCGATATAACAGAAAATGAGGTAATGGAATGTCTTACCTCAACATAAAAGTACCCGTTAAGATTATTGCTAATTCATCACTATTTGTACAGCCTTTCGCTTCAAAACTGTATTTTCCTCGTTTGCCATCACAATACCGAATTGCGAAGTCACGGTAATTCGGGAACATTTTAGAGTTGATGATACGGATCTGACTGAATAATTCTACTGGACGTGAAAGAGCTGGAGTGCCAGTTAGTAAAATAACTCGTAATGCTTTTTTCTAAATGATATGATAAATGACTGAAACGCTGATTAGTAATAAAACTGTGATGGCGTTAGGTAAAACAATATCAAAAAAATTAAATAAAGATAAGAAAAGAACGAGAAGAAAGGAAGGATAAATCACAAGAAAGAGTTAAATTAAAAAAGATCAAGCTAAGAAGCTAAGAAGATCAAGCTCATATCTTTGTATTCGTTGAAAACTTACGGAAATATTCATCGCAGCTTTAGTCCTTTGAGCTTTACTATCCTTTAATAAATGTGATTCATCCTTGAAATTAAATCCACATTAAGATCGAAGAAAAGTGATAAAATTACATATTCAAGGAAAAAAAGAAAAACAAGATAAATCCTACTTCGCTGTGCCGTTAAGAAGTTCTAGAGAGACTGAAGTACAACTTACAAAAATGATTGCTTTGAAATCGTATTCAATAAGATGAGACTGTTTGGAAACCATCAAATCATAACTCATTATCACTGTCGTTTGCTTGGTTTTTTTAACAGGTAAACGATCATTTCCTTTTTCAATGATTACGATTTCATCAATGTTCGGTAAAAAACTCTCGAATTGCTATAAATTTCATAAAAATAATAAAGTAAATTAGATTAATTTCATCAATTAAAAGATTTCAGGCTAACTGATATCTATTTGTAAAAAAATATATGATTCCGCTACTTCGTTTCTCAGTATGTTTCGACCTTTAATTTGGAACAAAAATAGCACACATACATTTAACCAAGTGAATTTTACAGATGATGGACATACAATAAGCAACGGCCAATCACACTTAAAATATCGAGCAATACCAAGAGCTTGAATGGACTTGCCGAGACCCATTTCATCAGCTAAAAGCAGTCGGCCTCTTTTCATTACACCATATCTGGAAGACTACAGATTTCAGTTTGCTTTATTTCAAAGTAAACATACAAATTTGAAGCAGACCAATAACATGCAGTAGAACATACATTATACCTCGACGTTGATATGGAAAGAGCGCATCAATCAATGTCTTTTCAATGTACTTCTCAAGGTTAGGTTCGTTCATGCCAACATTTGATTTACCATAAGTTAACAGTATCTAAAAGTAGGAGAAATGAGAAAAAATAAATTGTTTATGATAAAAAATAGAACAAATAATAAAGAAATAAGAAAAAACCAAGCAAATCAAGTTACCTCAACGACATGATCTGAAATTTTTTCGATTTCTATTGAGACATCATCTAATGAGTGCAAGGCTTTTTCAACTGTACAAATGTCTTCCAAAGGAAATGACCAAGCTTTTGAGTCAGAAACGTAAATTTTAGATGGAATTGCCTTAAGAGCAGAGACAATCGAACGACTGAATGGAGAGAATTGGACCTGAAATAAAAAAAGGTTAATTTCAAATCTATATATAGAAAAAGATGGAACAAAGATGACAATTCAATTCGTAACTTTATTTAAAAAAATCAAATCAATACATTATCTTCCATGTGTGTAGATTTGTTTAGTAACCAAGATCTTTCTTACTAAACATTGAGAAAAACAAAGGTCTGGATCCAAATTTATGAAGAGAACTATATAAAAAGAGAGTTGGGCAACGCCGAAAATCTCTGTTTTCCTCAAAGTTTGGTAAGACTTTTGTCACGTAAACTTCAGTTAAAAAAATACTGTAACTTGTAAAACAGTTTAAAAATTTATCTGGAAATCGAAAAATAGCGTGAAACTTATGGGAGAAAACAAAAACATTGCGTCTTTTCTCTTCTTTATACTTTTATCTTCAATTTTACTTCATTCTTTCACTTAATCTGTTTTGACAATTTCCGATTTTTTTGAATGTTGCTGATAAGGATTTTATCTCTTTCATCTATAATACGGATTTTATCTATAATACGTTTCAAAATTTATTAACTATTTTAATAGTTTTTCAGTTGTGAATATAACTACCTGAAATGATTTAGAATCGATAAGTTTGAAGATAACATTGACAGTACTCCGCTTCATGGGAACCGCTGTGACAGTGACGGGAGGTCTTTTAACAGATGACGATACAGGTAAAAGTTTGTGAGTTGCTTCAGGCTTCGATGGAAAAGATCTGTCAGATGTGAATGGTTCTTGTTCTTGTTCATCACGATATGTTATAACATATTTCGTACGTGAAGATGATTGATTAGATGTAGAGAGAGGAAACTTGGATTCACCATGGCCTTTTGCTATAAGCAACTGCACAGGCCTATTTTCATTCCGTGCTGTAACACATACCTTGCTAGATGAATTCAAAGGTCGGACTTCTGGCTGTAACATCGTCATTTGTGTTTTCACCGATGCATCTAATTCATCAGTGATACTATCTACTATATTTATGTTTTTAATAATATCCATTTCTTTTTCTCGCTGTTGCCGTAAAGCCATTCGTCGTACAGCTTCTGCTCGATTACGCTGAATTCGTTTGAGCTGTTCGGCAGTTAATGATGAAGAAGCGGCCATATTGACCCTAGGAAAGTATAAACCACATGAATATACATTTACAACGCTTGAATAGTCGATATAAATTCCGATCTATCTAAACTACAGAACGATTCATTCAATGCCTCCTCCACTCATTCATGAATTGACTGTCAGCCAAACTGACCAAAATGACCATGTTCCTCATTGAAATACTCTCCCTCACTTGCTTGCTATGAAGAACTTCCATAAAATATGATAATATTAGTTGACCACCACGAATAAAGAAGTAGGAATTTATGCTACAACAGAATGTGACATTTTGAAAAATTATAATTTTGTCTCGTCAAATTACCTCATGACACTGAAATCTGTTCTACACATTTTACCCTACCCTAGTCCCGATCGCACATCATCTCAACCTAATTAATCTTTGTCTAGCTCAATTGCAAGATCAGAATCTGAACTGTATTCGTTTGACATGATGAAGAGTAGCAGATTTCCTCCCTCCTCCTTCTTCCCCATGCCATCAATATCACATTTCAGTACCACCAACCAACCAACCATCCGCCCTAAGTGTCAATCACTTGTTTGAATTCGGAATTTTTTAAAAGAATCTCACCTCTTTGCTTAATCGTACTTCTTAAGTGAACAATTGAAATGATAGTTTACAATTAAATCTCATTCTTCTGCTCCTTATCGATGCTCGTTTAAATTTCTTAAATACAAACACTTATACCTTCCTGAAGCAAAACAAATGAACCGTATTCCAGATCAACCATTAGAATGACCTATCCTGACCCGAATTTGCGTAATACGCTAGAATCGATATCCTCTCCAACATGATGCTACTTATACACAGAAGAATGTCACTTTTGTACCCGTTAGTTAGGGAACAATCCCCATAGTTATGCAAATAAAAAATATTGCGGTCGCAAAAAATTTTATTTCGCAAAAATAAAACAAATTAAGAACGAACTGAAAGAGTATAGTGAACAGTCAATCAGCCATTAGCAATTTATTTGCATTTATAAAATTAGGAGGGATGATCGAAAAGTAATCATTTCAGAAAATGAACTTCCGGATGTTGCATTCCGGAATCTATTCAAATTTGGTAAATGTACCCTAATGAATGATTCGGAAATTTCATTATAATAGGCTGCAAAAGGCAAGAATTACCACAACTGCCGTAACAATATCTCCCTTGATACAACATTAGAAGCTAAATTACTGAGGTTGGGATACTGTAGATGAATGATTGATTGTTTACAGATTTAACAGACAAAAACAGAAAAAAAACGAACAGTCACAGTAAATTGTGAAATGATAAACTGTGAAAGATTCATTTCAACTGCTCAAAAAAAGAATCAGTAATCAGTAAGACATAAAACAAATTTTTGATTTTAGTAGGAAGATGTGAAGTAAAATTTAAACAGAAATACGATAAACATTTCCCTTTTTTTAAAACGATCACAAGAAAGCAAAAAACGTAACCGGAAAAAGCATAACAACATTTATTTCCGGAAAAAACAATAAAGCGACAAATACATAAACCATAAGTTACGATAAACATCTACAAACAGGAAACATGAAAATAACGATCAAAAAAACATAGATATAGACGATCTTAAATTTCAATTTAAAGGATGAAAAAAAAAGAGTAAACACAAAAAGAATTAAAACAAATGAACAGCAAGTAAGCGTAGACAAACGAACTGCGTATGTATAAATAATGTGATGCGTATAAATGAGCAATGATCAGGAAGATGTTTCAAAAAATTAAAATTGAATTACTCGAAATTTAAAAAAACAAAAACAAATCAACTGGTTGATTTTTTAATTATCCTATAAATGCAGTTGACACAGATAGGCTACGAAATCTGTTGTTATAGGACTCCCTGAAGATAGATAACGAAATTGATATTAACCGTACAAAGTATAACTAACATTCATGCATGTGAATGATAATCCCGCAAATTTTATGAATTCTGGAGGCCGAATTTTAAAGATGCTTCAATAATAATCGCTTAATGATAACATATAACGATCAAAATAAGGATGCAAAACCTGGAAATCATTATTCGCCTCCTGAATAACACGATTTCGACATGTTTGTTAAACTGCAATCTCAACGACATAATAATAAGCAGAGATGGTACCGCGAAGATTCGCTGTAATGTCGGTGGTAATCTAAGCCATCATCACAATATGCCAGTTACCAAAACAACTCAACTTAATTCAGACAGAAGATAAAAAAGACCGACAATGAATACAATGATGGCTTTTGAAATCTCATATCAATAACTGATGCTCGGAATTGAACTAATTCAGAAGCTAATTCATGTTACCATCATGAAATATCTTTTTCATAGTATCTTCAGTACTTCAGTCCAAATCTGTTCTCCATGTCCAAATAAAAAAACAAAAATCAGAAAAATTTTGGAAAGTTGTCAAAATTATTTCAAAAAATTAGCACTAATTTCACTCTCTACATGCTGACAAAAATATTTATAATTTCAGAAAACTAAAGAAAATAACAACAGTATTAGAATAATAAAGAAAGAAAAACTCCTGCTGAACGACAAAAAAACCAGCATTGCATACATACATGCATGCAAAAAAAAACATTAAAAGTGTAAAACACATCGGCGGCAATACTATCATCGATGTCACAGCTTCCAAATGTGCCTGAGATTAGAGTATTATTTATCATTCGACCACTTACAATCGAATTCCTATGCACTTATCACATATGGTTAATGCAGAAAAAAGGAACAAATGCAGATAACCAAAACTTGTCCCACTATTTTAAATCTCATTTTACACTGAATTTAAATTCACTGAAAATCCTGATTGTAGCATTCTTAAAATTAAAAGTTGCATTATCCCTGGACTGTAAAGTCTAATCAATGTTTGCTCAAAACATCAAAATTCTATCGTTACCGGCAAATGTCTCACGAAAACGATTGCAAAAGATGGCAGAAAAGAGTCAGAACCAGCAAAGCACAATCTGGAATATCATTTGATAAACACGACTTGCGAGAGCCTTTTTTGTTTATTTCTCCTATATATATTATCAGTCGTCCAACCATCAAGATAAATACTGATATTATGTAGCAGAACAATCTCACACATAATTTCATTATACTAAATTTGAGAAACCCTTTAAATAAAATCCCGCCAATATCCTAAATTTGAATACCCGAAAAAAAAGAGAACTACTAATACAGAATCATAGATGGGAAAATCTTCTATTACGAACAGACAGCTTGAAGACTTTCAAAGATATTGTGAAAATTGTTGATAATGAAAAGTTTGATGACAAACAGAGTAAACTGAAAAAGAGAATAAAAAGGAAAAAGATAACTGATAAGATGAATAAGTTGTCTTTTTTTTGCATTTTTATGTAAAGAATGCAGTTATTAATATTAATATATAAGCATAGGATCAAACTGCTGAGTTGGAATAAAAACAAAAAAACAGTTCAAAACACAGAAACGATTAGATGGAAGAAACTTATCAAAAAATATGAGAAAGATCAGAATAGAAGGAAACGAAAGATGAGCAAAAATAGTGCGCTCCTCTTCCGACAAATCGAATAAAAAGTAACTCGCATAATTATTTGTTCTATGTAACTCTATTTTTTATAGGGTTACAAAAAGCTATGCAAATTGGCGAAATTTACTCTTCATAAACATCTGCTAACGATATTCCTAGCACACATGAAATACTACTACAATAATAAAGCCATAATTCATGGCAAATAACAATAAATGTTACAAACAAAACGAGCTCATCGTCTTGAAGAAATAGCTGCATTTATATTATCTGAGAGTTCTTTCTTGGCCGCTGCAGCTGGCTGAAATATGTTTGCAAACGTAATTTTCTAACGATGACAGTGTAAGAACTATTTCTAAGAACATTTAATATACTTGGCCAACAATGGGCACATTAACTGTCAATTAAATAATCATTTCTTAGTGATAACAAAATAAATACCTTAACTAATCATAGCCATAAACCTGCTTTAAAATCGGAAATTGTGAAAGAATAAAAAGTATCATGAAATACTGACATCAAATTTGGAGTCATCCAAATTCTTGTATTCTGCCAGCTTTTTCTTGAGAAATGGATTAACTTCCAAGCGCCTCGAGTGCTTGTAAAATTTTAGAAAAGCCCAAAACTTCTCCAACCCGTATAGTTCGCCTCGTTTAATATCGTTCATTGTTTCCTCTTGAAAATCTAAGTATACGTTTGGCCTGAACTTGCGTTCTAGACCAAAATTGTAGAATCTAAAGAGGCACTCTAACCCGTACCTGCAAGAACAACATTGCAAAAAATTTTAAATTGTACATTTTTTTAACAGTTAAAAAATGCAAAAATTAAAAAACTGCTGAAGCAGACAAACAAACCTGTAACCAGCTTCCGCATCCTGAACAGCTAAATGCCTAAATTCTTCATACATTTTCCGGTTGAAGTGATCGCGCAAGAAGAAAGATAAGAAACGAAAATAAGTATTCATTTCAGTTGTGCCATAACCCAAATGTTCCCTCTGCTGTAGACATGACATTCGCCATTTCGTGTATATCTATGCATTTACAATAATGCTCTTTCATATCATGTTTGAAAAGTGGATAATTCAATTAATCGATTAGCCAAAACTGTTCGATTATTTAATGCAGTGGTCTCCTCCTTAATAGAATGCACCTACTCGGAATTTCATAGAGTCGATAGCTTGAAATACCGAACTCTCTGTGTAATCACCCCCCTCCCCGCTAATTTAAGTTAATCACCAGCGCTAATATTCAGCAGCATATATCTGGCTCTTTTTGACCACTACCCTTTTTTTAAAGATGTGTATCAAACAATTAAGGTTTTTTTTTTCTTAAAAAATGGTAATCCTGTTTGGTTCTTAAGACTACGGATAAAAAAGCAAATACACAAACTTGTTCCTGGAAGCCATTCTCTTGCAATAAACTAAAGGAGATATGCATTGAAGGGCCAGGTATGGCGGCTTGACCACTTGCTGATTCAACCGGATCACTAAAATCATTCACTAAAAAAATTTTCCACGCGGAGGATATTGCAAATATATTATTATCACATAAGCAAAAATATAATATCCAACAGACTTACGCATTAACAGAGGATGTTCTCGAACGAGTGCCAAAAACCCAACCAACGGGCATTTCAACAGGTGGATTTTTGCTATAACGAGTTTTATACTTTCTTGGCTGAGAAGAATTTGGAACGAAACACTCCTTGACTGGATAAAAGCGTGGCGTTAACATACCACACTCCGTTTCTCGTTTTGCCAATGGACTTTTTGTCTAAAAATCTTTAATGTATTTGCAATATTGCGTAAATAATTATCTAAATGTGAGCAATAAATTTATTTGTATTTTAATATATAAAATAAATCCAAGAGATCAGAAAACATGCGAAAGCATGCCTGACTGGGATGTGGAGCAAACTGCACCGAAAGCACAGTATAAAGCTTGTCTTCTCTCTTAACAGAAGAATCCTAATCAAATAGAACATAGAGAAGACTCAAAACAAAGTACCGATGATGCAGCATTTGCTGCAGCTCTTTCACGAGCCTTCTGCGCCCAAACTGAAGAAATTTCCGGGACAGTATTTGGAGTCGGGAACACTTTCATTGGTAGCTCCGCGGCACATTTTTGAACAATGTTATTCTCCCCTTTCACTTGCTTCGATACTTCCTCCGAAACAATGTCAACCTTATTTATATGAGTCTGAAAATATAATGGATACATGCGTGTGTAAAAAAGGCATATTTTCTACAAAAACAGAATTGATAAAATTACAATAATGATGACGAAGTTATTACTTTGCGATTGGCTTCTTTACTGTTCCATAATTCATTTTCGTATCGCCTCAGTCCACATTCCATTTCTTCCGTCAAATTTTGGTTTACTTTGGAAGCTGCTGAGGAATCACAGTCAAACTGCCTTTTAGATGATGCTGGTGTTACAATAATCAATTTTTTGATATTTGCATCGCTTATATCTTCCGATGAATCATCCGACATTGCGCTAAAGATTTGGCTTTTTATTATAGTTATAGCTTGATCTTCTCGACTAACACTAAAAAGCAAACAATAATGCATCCAGCCAATTCAAAAGTTAATTATTCCTTCATCAATGGCTTGAGATAAAAGAAAGAGGTGCAAGAGAAATGATAGAACTTACACCCTATTAATCGCTCGTCTTTCGCGTCGTGGTGGATCTATCACTGTAAAAAAATCGTCATTATTTTGCATATCAGTGTCTGCAACAGATCGTGTAGATGGAGATGAAACACAGCGTGATGCTCCTTTACCGGCGCTGTTACCAGAAACAACTTTACTTTTTCTTTGCTTTCGACTTTTGACCTATAAACAAAATTATTTATTAAACCACAACTATTAACTAACGCATAAAACATACCTAAACATATATAAGAATTGGTAGCATCAGTAAAATATTTAAGTAATAAATTACATCCATATACAAGTAACAAACCTCTTGCCAATCCTCCACTTCAGACTCTTTCGCTAATTCCCTATTCCGTTCCGTCGTCTCATTATTGCTATTTGCAGTACCGTTATTTCTATTTGTGCTTGATGATTGTCTAGGCATAATACTCCTCTCCGTTTCGACATCCTTATTGCCTTCTGCTAAACCTGAACATATTTCATATGTAACAGGTGCGGAATAATTGCCACTGGTCACTTCTTTGGTGCCGATGTCATTACTGCTACATCCCTCGCAATCTCGTTTTTCACCTTCAAGTGATTCCAAAGAAACGGGCAGTTGCAAATCAGCTTGTGCCAAAGCACTAGGATTTATAGTTTCAGTTGCAATTGGTGCTGCTGTCATCATTTGAGAAGTCATCGAAGATGCACTATTTGACATCTTCATTTCCACTCCGGAAGCTACCGGACGAACAGCACTGCCACCTGATTCCGTTGTTTGCAGTAGAGTCGGTGAAAGCGGCCACTGTTGTGGGTTATCACGTGGGCGAACCTAAATAAAAAAAATGCGAAACAAGTTTGAAATCTTAGCTTAAGACGAATATCCTTAAGTTTACGCATCTCTTTATTCAGAAAAAAAGCAATGCACTAATTTATGAAAAAGATAATACTAACGGTGTTTCAGAAATGATTTAGCAAAAGATGATAATTTAAATAATGCAATAATTACTGAATAACACCAAAATATACAAATTAAATACTTACATTTTCATTATTGTCGCTAAGTTCTACTTTGTCGCTACTCCGTAAAGCTTCCGTAATTAAAACAATATTATCGGTAAGTGTACGAACACGCGGGAAACTAGCTATCAATACCAATGATAAGAAACCATTTTTATCCATCTTCCTACGTAAATAGAAATCTTTCTGGAGATTTTCCGGTGACAAGTAATACTCTCTGGAAAAGCATTTTTCTGCTCTATGACATGAAATGGATTGTATATGAGGCCTTACGGTCACAAAATTTGCAGCAACAATGAACAATGCAACAGAAAATAATGCTACAAGAATCGTTTAGGGGGAAAAAATGTTGTGAATAACTGGAACGGAGAAGTCTCGGATCCATAAAAGTCCAAAAATGAAAATGCTATTAAAGAAAAATATAACTGATACCAATAAACTTACATTTGCTTTCTGACATATTCTTTCAAAGTTTCAGGGGTGATTGGTGTTTGAGGTGATATGGGCGGATAAGCGGCATGATAAGGGAGATTCATAGGAGCTACAGCTGGTGGTCCAGGGATGAATTCACCTTTACTTGTGAGAACACCGCTGCCCGGTGAAAGTAAAGCGGTTGGTGTTGGCGGAACTGTGTTCGATGTAAGCGACGATGCCACACTATCCGAACGTGACTCAACTACGGTTGCAGCTGCAGCTGCAGCTGCAACTGTAGGTGGTGGTTGGGTGAGCAGATGAGGGTTAAATGGAGCAATATGTGAATGACGAAACGTTAGGGCAGCCATTTGTTGATGATGCGTCTGAAACATAATATTCGCAGTGGGAAACGCTGCTGCTAATGCGGGATCTAAGCATGTCGAACTGGGGTCAAATGGAGGTATCGCGGATACAGCATAGAATTGGGCATATTGGGATTCCATCAAATCCATATAATCAAAATTATCATCATCTCCAGCACATTCATCCCAATCTGGTAATGGCCCACGTGCTCGTCTTTGTGCTGGAGTTAATTTCGGAGGTGCTTGTGGATGTGATCCACGTGAATGATGCCATTTATCATTCCGTGGAAAAAATGTCTTACTGCGATCCGTAATATCATCTATTGCCCCAACATTAGTACCAGTACCAGTACCAGCACCTGTACGTTGTTCATAATGAAGTGGCTGTTGTTGCTGCTGACGACGTACAGCATCAGCTGCTGAACCACCATTTTTATGCCAATAATCCACTCCACTCATACGATTTCCTCCAATTATCGGTGCACGCATAAATTGTGGCTGTCCGAAGTATGGTCGATGGCGATTCGCACCATTTTGTAGTGCTGCTGCTGCTGCCGCTGCTGCTGCTGCTGCTGCCGATGTAGTAGCCCATTGCTGTTGGGTAATACCATTTGGTGCTGCAGCTGCCATCGCAGTTGTCTCGTCACGTTTGTTGTACCTACAAAAAATTCAACCAAAACTTTGTTGATTTATCACAAACAGTGGTTCCATGTGAATCATCTACTACTTCACAGAACGAAAATGTAATTTTATAAATGATCAGTGTTAAAAAGAAGTAATGCTTATCAAACAATAAACGAAACTTGTGAAGGAAGCATACGGATTCCTGTATATTTTTACAAGTTATGGACTAATTCAACTTTCTACATAGTCGATATATTTGATTCCTTTTTTACCTCCTCCCTCATCCATCCCATTTTCCTCATAAAGATTTCCAAAATACTTTCAGAGTTAGCCATCACTGATGTAACCTTCGAATGAATTTTCAAATAAAGAGGTGTTAAAGCTAAAGAAGACAAAGTATGCTATTGAAATGTAGTGATGCCTTAAGAGAGAAAAAAAATTGAAAAAGACTGAAGAAAGTAAGATAGACAAAAAACAGGATAAAGATGGTATCGTACAAACATTTAATTGAAGGTAATTAAATGATTTGTGAATTTGATGACAAACTGATGACAATTTGAAATTTAAAATATTGACTGGAGTGAACTGATGATGCATCACAGTTTGGTAAGAAAAACATAATGATTATCATGGACAGGAACTTTATTTTTCACATTAATTTTTCACAAAGCTTTTTTTTTCCCTTTCTCGCAGTCGATCGTACTTTAATGCGCGCGAATCAGTGCCAACATGTTTTTCTATTATCTCTTTTCCATCATTTTTCAATTCTCTGTTCAAAAGAAGAGTGTGTCATCTGCCCAATTTCAAGAATTAATTCTTATAAATCAAATTTATTTTCAAAAATGGGAAACAAAAAGACCAAATAGGAAGGAAAGTATGTTCCACCATCCCTATCAAATGGAAATTGTTTTACATGAAGCTTATGCGCTACGATATTCTTTAAATGAAATTATATCACTTATCATCACATACAGTATAATACAGTATCATCACATCTTAGCTTAAACTAATAATACTGTATTAACGACAACGATATGCAGTGAAACTTCATTAACCAATTGAATGAAACAGCGCTTAAAACAGATACCGATAAAGTAATCATATCAAATATCGATACAGCAATCATAGCGATACGATACAGTTACCATATTAAATAGTGCTGAATACGAAATCAACATTTATTTTCTTGTTTTTATGATCAGATTAAATATCAATAATATTACATATAATTGCAATGCTTAAATGTAAAGTGGATCATTCTGGAATTGAAGCAATACACAATGGCATCCATTCATAACCATGCATACTGTACCCTCATCCTCTTATTCATTTATCAGTAACAGGCTATGCAACAAAACAAATTTAAGGTGTACAAACCACCGCACCGTACACACATCAGCTTAAGTATTCATTTTCAACAGTTTGCATTGGTGCTGAAGGACAATCACAACAATGTAGTCAACAAGCTCATATGGGTCATTTTACGCGCAACAAACTCATATCAGTCATTTTACGTGCTCAATAAAACGATGCGAAAATTGAAATCAAATTTTCATATGTATTTTTGGTTCAGTTTCTGTATAACAATAGAAGATATTGATGACGAACGCGATGCTGTATCAAAAGCTAGAAATTCGAAGAAATCACATAAGATGTCTAGAAATTACGATGACCTGATTTACTATTACTTATCGTTCTGTCATTAAATATGCATAGAGTTGAACAGCTCAGTCACAGTATCAACCTATTAAAATCATTGGCATTTTTCTTCGGCATTTGATTTAATTTGTAGCTCATAAAACGCAATTATTAATGAATCAAATATTCATATTGAATAGTAGTGCAAGAAGATGTGTTGAAATGTTTTGCTAGCAAAAAGTAGATTGAAAGCAAAAGAAAGAAATACTCTTAACAGGAAAATATATTTAAATTCCTCAATTAATTATCTTATAAAGTTGAGCAAATATTTGTTCGTAAAAACACTATTTATGATCGCCATACTTACACATTTACTGCTTCCTTCAGCACATTTCTTCCATCACTTTTCTATAATTTATGCAAATTTGACTCACGTAACTCAACTCACGCTAAAGCAAATGTAGAGGATGAAAATTAAAAACCGACATTCCTACTTTTTTTATAAAAGTTCCTAAAAAAAAACCTGTTTGTCAGTGTCACAAGATGTAAGAAAAACATTTAGAATGGCTGACTGATAAATCTCTTAATATGAGCGAAGTGAACGAAATGGAAAAGAAATAGTGGTGGTAGTGGTAGAAGTAGTAGTAGTAGTAGCAGTTGGAGAAAATAAGAAACCTTTGTGGTGCATTTGTATTCATTGCTTTGTGATGATTTCGAACTTTCGCTTGATAACAATGATGTGATATGATTAGAGGCACTGCTGCTGCTGCTGCAATCATAGGCTTTTGCCTATGTACAACAGGCTGTATGTTATGGTATATACCAGCAAAGTTACCATCACACTCCACCACTTTTTTCTTCCACCCTTGGTTTCCTTCTAACTGATAATAAAATCCGTTTGAAACTGTATCCAAGTACCTGGAAGAAAAAATGCTAATTCCATCGCATTCCCATCTATTTCTTTCCTGCACAGGAACAAAGAGAGAAAGAGAGAGAGGGAGAGAGAGAGAGAGAGAGAAAGTAAGAGTGGTTACTATGTTACTTATATCCATCCCATCATCATTACTATCGCAACAACATTGTGCAAAGAAAGCAACACGCAAAGAGCAAAGATTGCACTGTGAGTGTTATTTAGTGCTTCAAAACAAAAATGTATATTTACAAAAGACACACACACACACACACACACATATACACACACAGACATATATATACATATAAATACACAGACATACACATACACATGTACATACATACATAGTTTCAACATCAAGAATTCTCTGTGACACAAACAGTGCAATGTTAGATTATCATAGCAAAAATAATCATTAATATGATTGATGGATGTTATGTTATGTATTCATATGATCGCTTGATCGTTGCATAATTACGATTGATTAACTATGGTTTAAATCTGTGAATGAAGATAAAGTGAAAAACTAATGCGACAATGTGACAATTCAATGTGCTGTAACAAAATAAAGTTATATTTACTGTCTAAAGAATAATTTTTCGTTGTACTAAATGCTGTCACAAACAGTTTGCAAATGTTAGAAGAGAGCGCAAAAGAGAGGAAATGATTATTCAGTGAGCCGCCAACATTCTAATTAATTTTTGTTAAAATAATATTTATTATACTGATGTTAATAAAAGTTTTAACTTCTTTTAAAAACAATATTTGAATTTTTAAAAAGTACAAATTGTATGTATAACATGCCAAGAGAATGAAAATAATGCTATTAAAAAATGCGAAAAGTGTCCAACTGTCCAAATAGAAAATTAGAAATATTCATTCTACTACTATCATTTGAACTATGAGAAATGTCAAAACGACAATAAACTATAATGCAAATCATTAGCTCAGCCTTAAATAAATGCTTTACAAAAAAGATAAAGCTGTGGAAGACGAAAAAAAACCACTCCAAAATTATTTCTGATAAAACTCTAGCATGAGGAGTAACAACTAGACTGGATAAATGTTGATAGGTGTGTGTAACAGGAAAGAGTAATGGAAGTAAGGACAGGGAAAGAATACTTGGAAATAGAGAAAATTAGTCTTCCTGAGAAGAAATTGTGAAAGTAGCGAAATGGCATCAAGATATAAGAACGGCTAGAAAATGCGATGGATCCTAGAAGGAAAAATGAATTTAAACTACCATATCATTGCGCAGTTCCGCAAAGTACGAAGTTCCACCGGAAAGCAATCCGGAAGGAACAATGCTTAAACGGCCAATGGGAAATTTCAAATATATATATGTTTATAGAAAGATATCTGCAGGAAAATGATGAATAGATGCAGATGACCGACGTATGAGATATTATGATAGTTGTCGTCGTATGTCCCATCCTATCCTAAGTGCTATTTCGCCATCAGACACAGACAGTCAGCTCAGCTACAGGTCACTATAGTTATAGATAGATAATCAGCTCAGCTATAGGCCACTATAGTTATAGATAGATAATCAGCTCAGTTACAGGTCACTATAGTTATAGACAGACAATCATTGGGAGATTAAATCATTCCATCCATCCGTCATATATTTGTCTAGAAATGGAAAAAGTCTTCTCCCTCTACTTTTATGATAGGATTGATGTAAAGGTTACAAGAAACAACAGGAGATTCTCTGATCACAGGAATATAGGAAGCAAACCTATCTATGATAATGTGGGGTCCGTCTGTGTGACGGAGTGTGCGTCTGTGTGACGAACCACGACGACCTTATTGATTCGATGAAAATGTGCATCACCGTTGACTCTGGCTGGCCCAGTGCCACATAAATGAATTCTCTCGCACCCACCCCGCTGCTAATCTACCTACTACCGCACACCCTAAACTTCAAATTTCCTTTTTCCAAATCGATCGATTTCTTTTGCAGTAGAAATAATCTGTCTGACATGTCTAGACCACTCCACTTCATTCCACTCTGCTACTGCTACTGCTGCTGCTGCTATACAATATCGTCTCTGCTTCTTTTTGTTGCATACATCAATCGTCTCCACAAGCATTCATCTATCTTCATATTTTCACATTTACAACAAAAGTTTTTTTCCCCAAAATTCTCAAATAACCTAAACTCCGAAACTAGCATCGATACGTGTATATATCTCATCAAATGTGAAAGTCGTTTCATCGAGCACTGTGAGTTTATATAGCAGCCTTCCCGAACCCTGAATGATTTAATGAAAACAGACAGCTTTCAAGTTCGCACATTCTATAAACAAAAGTGCAAATTCGTATACTAGTACACTTGCTTGCACGTACTTGCACAGTGTAAGCTCACATTTAAATAATTCGTATACTAACTAGTACACTTGCTTGCACGTACTTGCACAGTGTAAGCTCACATTTAAATAATTCGTATACTAACTAGTACACTTGCTTGCACGTACTTGCACAGTGTAAGCTCACATTTAAATAATTCGTATACTAACTAGTACACTTGCTTGCACGTACTTGCACAATGCAAGCTCACAATTTAAATCAAACATACCAGCAGCGCTTTATTCATGCTCACATACATTTTTATAAAAATAGTACGTTACAAGCAATCAGATCATCAAAAAATGCATCCTTTTGATCTTTGTAAAAAATCTTCTGTATTTTAAACAACTACGTGTTATAGAAAACCATTTAGTCTTCCTCTGAGAATTCTCAGTATTCAATTATTTCGAAGCACACATAACTCTATCTAGATATCTTCTGTTACATTTAAGCATATTAAATTCCCAATAATTAATTAATCAAGTTCCTCTCATGAAAACCATTATTGAGAAGAATGGATACAAAACAGATCAAAATCATCCTTCTACTATGATAACAACAATCTCCTATGCGCTATAGCAAATATTTTTCAAGTACCAAACTAATGCAAATAAAACCAGCAGACTACTACAGCTGCAAACAACTAACTAACTGTGGCAGTTTGTAGTGTAAAAATTTTAGTATATGAACTTTTCCTTTAAAATTCAAAAAAAGTTTCTTTAAAATAAACTAAAACTATCTATCATTCAATCTCTAGATGCACATGTTGTATCTATCGACCGATGCATTATATCAATATGACTGAAAAAGTTTCAAACATATATGGAAATTTCAAATTCGGACGAGATTAATTTCTAGTTACAAGAAGAATAAATTATTGAAAAAAGTTGAAACATACGCATGGAAATTCCAATTCTAGAGGGGATTTTATAATACTTTCTAGTTAGAGGAAGAACAAATTCAAAAAAGTTGAAACATGTGTCGAAATTTCAATTCAGATAGGATTATAAAACTTCTCTAGTTAGAATACAGGAAATTTCAATTCGGACAGGATTTTATAAAACTTTTCTAATTAGAGGAGGAATAAATTATAGAGCACTTATACAAATCACACATATTCATCGCTAAAACTCCTATGCGTGTTACACTGCATCCTTTCTTTTCTTGTTTTTTCAAATAAATGTTAAAATGATGTTATTCAATACGATATGTCCGTGCTTAAAGTATCATCGATAAGGGAACGTTATAACAACGTTCATTAAAATTTTCCAATTTTATAGCATTTGAAAAAATACAAAAAATAATTATTATTATCATTTCATTATCATTATTATTATTTTTATTTCATCATTATTCTTGTTTTTCGAACTCTATTTTGTTATTTCTTCTTTTATTCGAAAAAATGTGTTCGTCTAAAGCTAATTAATTTGAGTGAGCAAGCGAAATCAATAAAATAAAGTATGCTGGCTGCAAATAATAATGATGTTTAGCTTGAAGTACGGAAAAGTATACTGAGAGATTTGTATGCTCAAAATTAACATTTAAGCTTAACAACAGCTAGCAGCTTAATAAACATCAAGCAGATAGACGGATAAATTAGGTATAAAATGCAATTACTTGTGCTGTTTGTTATCTAGCTACAAAACTTATGTCTATAGAATATTTATATAAATCAGGCTGAAATGTTGTTTGATACTGTAATTCCAAATATGACTAAAAAGAAAGCACATATCATACTGAATCGTTTGAATAACAGGAACAGATACATCGAAAGGATTTTCACACTGCAATTTAAGCAACAAGTCTGCTTAATTCCTTAATGAGATTAATATCACCAGTTTTTTTTTTTCAAATTAAATTCCACCACCAACCAATTCAGTTCGATGACTAATTTGAAAACATAAAATTAGGTTAGCATTCGGAAATACAAAAACGGTTATTGTATAAAAAAAGCAAGTTTGGTTTTGGAATAATATCAGCTTGCAGCAACACACACACAACGCAACAACATTCTTACCAATAGTCTTCCTCAGCGTATTCCTCACTGACGGTAGCGGTAGCACATTCAGGACTGTATATAAGTGCCGCCGATGCCGCAATACATGATGATAACGGTTGTGCTGCACAACCCAACAAAGATACAGGTGTTAATGTTCGTGCGGTCTTTGTTGAGACATTTTCAGTCGTTGAAGTTGGAACATGAGGATCGATGAGGATCCCGTAAGATGATGATGATGATGGGTTGCTGTGTTGTTCTTTTATTATCTGCGGTTTGGTGGCTCGGAAGCTCGGACCTCTCCTGCTAGAGAGCATTTTAATTATACTTTTAAATGAACTTGCTACTTCATGTGTTATATATTTGTTGTTGATATGTCGTCCCGAGACACACTTGCAATTGGAGTGAATAACCAACCCTTCCTCTCCAATTATAATATTGCATGTCGAACTTATTTGCTATCTATAATAGGGGCCAAGAGAACACGAAAATGATAACACGGCTGAATGAATAAAACAACCCAACTGTTATGTGAACAGATCAATGAAAACAGAAATGCATTAATTAGACTGCGCTATTAATCTCGTAACAACAATGAAATCTTAGCAACCAACAAGCATGGAATGGACTAACAAATAAGATATATTTGTAGTTATAAAACTAATTCAGCAAAAATTGCCAGAAAAAGTTACATACTTTGAAAAAAATGAATGTATGTTTAAGGCAAGTCCAAGTTTTCCCAACTATTAATTGGGAAAAACGCAAAAAATGATAACCTCAAAAAAAAAAATTGTCGATTCAAAAAAGTTATTGACGGTTCAGCAGTTTTTTTTTTTAAAGAACATAAACATTACAGGTCACTCCCATATGCAGGGAACTCATAATAAGCTTTATCCACATCCTTGTCTCATCAAGAAACACAAGAGTTCCATTTTCGAAACTTTTTTGTGCAAATTAGCACTTTCATAAAAAACATCGAAGCACAAAATTTTGCAAAGGATGCCCCTGCTAATTAAAATAAGAATAATGGGATGAGATTACCTCTCTATTCACAATTGAAAATATTTTTTTTGAAAGTTTTTGATCCAAAGATTATTTTGTTTATTTAAAATCAAATCAAAGTGCAAAAAAGATTTCTTTAAAAACCTGTTTTTTTGTGGATGATCACTCTTGCTACTCGGTCCAGTATTCCCGCCGCGTCTTCCCTGCCCTTCACGTCCCGCATAATCTACATCAATGTCCAATTTCTTCCATGCTTTGCCGCCACTCTTACTTTTTCCTCCATTCCCATTACTTTCATTCTCTTTATCCTTATCTTGTTTCGCATCCTGAAGTATTATTTCCAGCTATCGATAAGCTTCACATTGAAACCAAGATCTTTTAGGAACTTGTGAATAACAAAAGTGCAGTAGTTTAAAAATAACACAAAATGATCAGTGCAATCACTGCCAGGAACCAGGATAGTTGATTTACATCCAGAATATTTTCTGTTTAAAACAAAAATCTATTTTTAGAGATAGTCAGTTAACGTAAAGAGGATATAAATTTGAAAAATACTGTACTTCATTTAAAAAGTAAAACATAACATACTGGTGGTTCTGAATTATCACTGACTTTTCCCACTTCATGACTGGCGGCACCTCCTTTCGTATTCGTAATAGTACTTATGGGGCTGTCCAGTTTCAGTTCTTCATTGACGGCTTCATTCAATGATGGCCAAGCTTTTTCATCTACATTTGTTCCCTTAAAAAAACATAAGGTATGATTGAAATCCACCAAACACAGACAATACATACAGAAAGAATGAAATGTAAACAGTCAACAAGTCAAGTTGCTGACTTTAATGTCTCAATCCTACGTTAGCAATGATCTCACAATCCTACGACAATGCAGAACGATCTATGTTAGCAAATGAAATTCATTTCTAAAAACCCCCCCTATACATAAGGAAGCTGTTTCTTTCTAGAAACAACATATGATGCTCTGTAAGTCAGAAATAGCATATGCCTAAAAACTCGAGTATTAATAATCTAGAACCAAATTAGAGACTGCATTTACTGCAGTCTCTAATTTTTACAGGAAGGCACCACTCCCGTAATTCAAAAGCAATTAATTATATTAAAGGACTACCTCATATCCACTTATAAAATGATGAATACAGCAAATAATTTTCGTATTATAAGAAATATTTCGAAAAACTATAAGCAAAAAATGAAAAAGTATTAGTAACATGCTTAATGTGTGTTAGCTTTTACCTACGAGGTGATAGTTGTCTGAATGGCAGCAAGCTTAATCAGTTCGCATTCGCCATTAGAATAGAATACATGCCCAACCACATTGCCAGCATAAATTGGCTAACTGTTAAAAAAACATGCATTGTAGGGATCATTAAATTTTCAACCTAATTACTAATAAAAAAACATGCATTTGTAAAAATTAAATGTTCAGCCTAATTAATTGCCAATAACTTAATAAATATGAAAGAAAAGGGAAGCAGCAGAAAAAAGAATATAGGGTGAAGGATGGCGAAAAGTTGAAATACAACGATTCATGCTATTTGCGATATGCAAAGGGCACGTACTTCGGCATCAAGCTGCTCGCCCTGTTTTGTTTGACCAGAATGAGAAGGCTTCATCAGTTTTTTCGAACTATTTCCACTTGTAGACGTTAGCATTTCTTGCGCCACTAACTGAATAAACGACACTAGTAATAAGAATTTCACAAAATCCACTTTATTAGTATTAAAATATCAAATAGGCAAGCATAGTGAACTAAACGTGGAGATCGGTATCAGGTGCCGTAATTACCAATCAGTAAGAGATAAAGTACAAGAGATTATCAAGTCAGAATATACTTTGATCAAATATTTGACATTACAAAAAAAAAGACATTGAAAAAACGCAGAAATTCCATCAAATTTTCTTCTTTCAATTTAATTTATTTCAATTCGTTATTATAAGTGAAGCCGACATTTGTCTATCTCAAATACCCGCTTTGCTCAAACATACATGCTCATTAGTGTATTGTGTACCGATCGAAACTAAATGAGTAAATCTAGGAAAAAATTAATCTCCCTAATCAATAACATAGTCTAAATTTTTGAAGTTTATTGAGTTCCAACAGGATTGCGCAAGTCATTATGACATATCGATTATGTTTGTGTATCTCAACATCAAACGGATGATTAATTTAAAAATTAAGCCTACTGAATCCCTATTAAAACTAACCTTAATAATACTATCCACATCAGTCTCCATCATTTTCGAAGGTAGCGATATTTCTTGTAAGCTAGATTCTTCTTTTGTAGAAGATATCTGAGAATTCAAAACGCTACTACCTTCTTCCTTTGATTCTTTTGTTTCTAAAAAGCGCAAACTTTACACAAATGTGCATCACGCGATCAGAAAACAGACACAATAATTATTAATGCTTCAAATATTACGGTTCTCGTTTTGAAATAAATGGTGAGAAAAAACAGAGATAGCAAATACATCAAAGTAAAAATATTAAAGCAATAAAATTGGATTTTGTGAAATTTTGTAATATTTTAAAAGATGATAAAAAACTGCTCAACTGTTTGCTAATTATACTAATTACATACTAATCACAACGTATATTAATTATTACACTACCAATTTGCAAAAGCAATAAAGTTTAGAAATTTACAACTATTAACATCAAACTCAACGCAAAATGTTTTCTCACAGAAAGCGCCTATAAATAAAAAGAATTTGGCTTACCTGTTGTGGACTGTTTGAACCAAGCGTTCACAGCTGGAATTGGAGCGGGACCTAGTACTACTTCAGGCTGCTGCTGTTCCGTACGTGCCTCACTTTCTTCTTTAACTGCCGATAATACGTTATCATCCTAAAAAATACCATTCTGCTGCACATGTTTGCAACATAAATGCTAGTTTAATTTGTTACTGCAGCTTTCTTCATTTGTAAGTATTACTTTCGAAGCTTGGGAATAAATTCGTGGTTATACGAAATTTCATTAAATCCAATTTAATTACACACATGTAATGCAAGACAAGCTCTTGTCTTGCCATCTGAAGTTATTTTAACAGAAAAATAAAAGACCATTACTGTCTATTACTATGAACTATGAAATCACTATGAAATCTATAGAAAAAGTAAACCGAATAACATTTTACAAAATAACCTTCCGTGATCGGTCACTTTTAGCACGCGGTTTGTTACGCCGTTGAATTTGTTGATGATACTGACTTGGTTGTTGGTGTGATCCAAACTGTGCGGAACGTTGAACATGATGAGCATTACCGTCTAAATCCGACACTTTTCCTTCCTCAGTAAATCGTTGTTGATGTAAACCGTCTTTATTCTTACCAGAGGAAGTTGGAACGGACAGCGCAGCTAAACCACAAGAATCTCCTCCTAGGATGATACTATTCGTATGACTTGCTGATTCCACAGTATTGATGCTTACATCTGTGAATTCACTGCCCAATGCCATTGCATTAGCAGTAGTAGCAATAGTAGTAGTAGTAGTAGTAGCACTAGTAGTAGTAGTAGTGGTAGTAGTAGCAGTAGTAGTATTAGTATTAGTAGTAGTAGCAGTAGTAGTAGTAGTAGTAGTAGTAGTAGTAGTAGTAGCAATAGTGCTAGTGGTAGTAGTACTAGTAGTTGAAGTAGCTGTAATAGCAGTTGAAGGAACCGCGGCAATAATAGAAGCTTGCGTTATCGTAACATTTCCAGTGCCAGTAGTACTATTCGTACCCGATACAATCCGAGCAAATGTTAACTGCGGCTTATTCGCCATAAAAAAAATTCGAGGGGATAGTTCGCTGAGAAAGACTTCAAACCTAAATCTGTAATCGAAAAAATGAATAACATGAAAATCTACTCACTAAAAAACAATTTTAACGCCTTCATCGACTTACTCTTTTCATATACTTCACTTCACCTTTATTCCTCTTTCCTTTTCTTTCGCATGCCACACGTCACAAATAAAATATCCAAAAACAGTAATCATCCTTTTACAGTAAACATCCAAATGATCGTACAAAAAGGTCCAATTTAAAAAACTGTACCCTTCCTTTTGCATCATTACAATAACAAAATTATACCATTTGATATTTTTATTTCGTGAAAATGCAAATTGTCATCACTAATTGTCATTAATCGCTTCTATACTGCCATAAATGTTTAAATATTATTTCTCTTAGTATACTCAAACAACAAAAAATACTATTCTAATAATTTCTTCTAAGAAATGATGCTATAAATAAATAGAAATTTAAATAATATAAATAGGAAAATAAAGGAAATAGGCGAAGGAAAGTTTTCTACATCATTTATTGAAGAACAGTGCAAATAAGCGATTACTTTCTACGTTAAGCTATTCAGTTAGCGATAATTATTTACCAAGCAATACCGCTCTTACATACATAGCAAATACTTGCATGTAATGCAAATTACAATACGAACTGAAACAGCGGGATGGTCCGGATTTTGCAAGCAATTGGGGGTCCGAGTATGACACAACAAACAGCAAAAATTTCAACAAAAACAATCAGTTAGTTATCTCACACTCTTCAACTTTTCTCTATATCTCCTTAGCCTTTTCTCATTCTTTTCTCTAATTTTCTCTTTCTAACTTTTCTTCCTTTCGATGTCCTTGCCCACCATCCGTTTCCGTTCATCATATTTATATATATACGATATTAATTAGTGTAACCAAGTTTAAAATTGAAACGTACGCCACGCAGATTCTCTGTATATATATATATACGACATTAATTAGTGTAACCAAGTTTAAAACTGAAACGTACACAACGTAAATTCTCTGCTTCATCTTATAACTGCACTAGATGCCACGTAGATTCTCTACTTCGTCTCATGACTATACTAAATGACTAACGTAATTTCCACGTAACTGCAAACGAACAGAAATGGAAAATTATAAAATCTTATGAATGGACAGTCAACATAGGAGAATGAATGAAAGTAAATAGAAGTATGTGTCTATCAGATCGAATCTATAACGTGACATTAACGTTATTAACGTAAACATCCTAAGTGCGTCTAATCTCTTGCAATATCCCAACATAGGCCTCATCCCTTACTGTTCATCATTATGCATTCAGCAATCCTTTCCTATTCTTTGCGTCCATGAAGATGAGTCTGCACATTGTGCTACATCCTGGCGCATTTCACGTCTGCACAATGTGCTACATCCTGGCACATTTCCCGTGCGTATGCACACCTATTCTTCCTGTTTTAGAATCTCTGAAAACCTACACATGCATATATACATACACGTACATACGTGTGTATACACACACACACACGTATATATGTAAATACACTTACATATGCACACACACACACAATTAGAAAATATGCTCCGCAATCCAACAACACACACACAGCTCTATCTCTCTCTGCATTTCCATACCTACATTGCACACACACACACACATACACATACACACAATGTACACACATACACATACACATACACACACACATACACATACACGTACACACACAAACATACATGCATACATATTACAGATACACACCTATACCACTACATCACATACGACACATACAAGTATCGTACTCATAACATACATCACAGACATTGACATACAGTTATACACATACATAACAGTAACATACAAATGCATTACAGACATACACCACATACATACACATACACACGCACACGACGTGTAATAAATGACGCACATATTCGAAGACACTTGTAGAGGGAATACAAACTATACAATTTTCAGCTGCAACAGATCACTGACATTTCGGCAATTTGCCAAAATGTTACGATAAATGGGCCAGATACGGAATTTTATGGCTCGTAAGAGTGGTTGGCATAGTGGGAGAGGGTTTTGAGACGGAAGTGGACCAAAAATTTTTTGTAAAGACTTTATTTGTTCTATTTGCAAACGGTACGGTAGATGAACCAGGTATAGAATTTTACGGCTTAGACGTGATCAGATTACGTAACCACGTAATCAGTGCAATCAGCTAACGTAACATTAGGGACGGAAGTACTGCGCACTAATTTTGCTCTGAAAATCTTGGGAATCATAAAAACTGAGCTATTTGTTCTATTTGCAGACATTTGAAGGAGGAATTCTACAAACCTCAACTAAATTTTGTGGTCGTAAAAATCTCAACAAACCCTGTAGTCTTACAAATTTCAACAAAATCTTGTAGTAATTCAACAATACTGTAAAATTTACAATGGAATTCATCCACTACGCAACAGCTAGCATTTATGATGATAATATCCTGAATAATTAATCAACAGTAGCCGTTGTTTCTGGCTCGCATTGACCTGCTATTACTATGGAACCACTAGCTGCTCAGAAAGATGACTCAAAGAATAACTAGACAGAGACAACCATACACTAATATACCGTAGTTATTCATGTAACTAAGATAATCATTCGCCAATAAAAAAATTATCATTTATCATATAATTATCAATCACAAATTCTGTCATCGGTCTCAACTAGCTGTAGAGCATTCAGTTTCTCTTTCAAGGAGCTATCGATTTTCAAAGCGAAATATTGCAAAAAAATTGCATCGAAATGGAGATTAAATGAGAGCATGAAGTTAATTAGAATTAACTTATTAGTATTAATCATACTTGCGTCAGGTAACCTTCCGAAGGCTTGTACTTACTGTTGCAGTGGCGTAAGAGACGAAACACTTTTGTTTTTGATTACCATCATTATTTGATAAAATATAAACTATCAATGATCATGTATGTATTGGAATTTGATTGAATCAATAATTCGTACGTCTTGAAATTATATCTAATTTATCGACCTAATCGAAAAAAAAAAATGATTATCAGGATCTCTGATTGAATTAGCTAATCAAAAAGCATATTATGAAAATGTTCAGTACAGCTTTGGTAAAATTGTGCTTTTTTAAACAGCATGAATGAAATGAGGGAATCATATACAAGGTAAACTGGAACAACTCTTCTGTATCATGACATATTGAGTGATTGCAGCAACTAGGAGGAGAACTTATGAATAGTATTTACTTGCTTATTTCATTTACTGATTCAGTTTTTACAAGATCTCTAATCTGGCGTGTTTCTCATAGCATTATGTCAATATGTTATCAAGAAAAATATAAATTTAGGCTAAATTACAAACTATAGTTTTGCAGCGATTTAATATCGAATTAATTGGCACTGTAATTTAAAAATCAATAAGGGAATATTTTCTCTAAAACGCTGCTTGTCTCATTTCATCTTATTAAAAGAGGAGATTTCAAACAATCTAAAACAGTTGTTTCACAGTGTGATACCAGCGTTCAATTCTCGGGCTGCTTGCTTCCATGCCTTTCGTTCTTCCGTTACCCAGTACCTATAATGTAAATTTATCTCTATTAGCGCATACTTTTAGAGCATATTTCAGGAACAATAAATTAAAATTAAGTCGGAATACTGTTTATGACATGCCTAATATTGTTTTCAAGACCATCAGTAATTGTCGACCATTTGGGAATTGACTCACAATCCACTATATTCAAACACATGTCGAATATATCTGCTAGTAGCTCCCGCTGGGGCCAACGTCTGCAAAAGTAATGCCTGTGTCAACATTATTATGCTTGCTGACTTCTTTTTAATTGCGACATTAAATTATAAGCACGCTTTTAAATAAAAAGGCCTTTATCAATGGACAATATAGTAAGACGAGTGAATGTCTGCTGTGTAGTACCAAAGTTTATGTTTTCTGAATAATCAAAATTCCATTTAAAAATAAAAAATCATTGAGTTGGATTGTAATCTTTGCTAGGAATGATGCGAATGAAACAAAAATGCAAAATTGCATGCAAACTACAATCAGTCAGCAATTATTATTTCCCCATTACTGTTGATTGATCGAGAAATCTCGCATTTAAAATAAAAAGTAGGGAATATATTCTTTAACTTCTGAGGAACCATGTCCGGAATATGTAATTAAGTAACCTTTTCATCACAGATGTTGTACTGTACCGTCCAGAAGTGTTCCGATATGTCTTCATATACTTTCCATATATTATAACATGAATCGTTGAAACAAAACCATAAAAATCTGTTTGGTATGTCCAAGGTCGGCCATCCTAAATTTCTTGTATAATTCGAGATATTGATATTGTTTATTAAGTAGATGATCATACTGGCGTAAATATTTATAAGTGAAGCCTTACCAGCATCTCAGAACAATCAAAAGCGACAGTGCCAGCTTTTCCTCGAAATTTACATCCTTTCAAGGAATTCATGTCGATTGCACGTCCCCAATCAATTAATTTCAAAGAGAAAGATTTTTTGTTGAGAATTTGTTCTAATGTGGCATTTTCATTTAATCTGAAAGATCACAAAGCTACATAAACGAAAAAATGAAGATTCGCATATCCGTAAGAAGACTGTACTAGCTAACCGGTCAAGGATCATGAAGTTATCCGGTTTGACATCACCGTGTATTATTTGGGCATTATGAACTGCTTCCAATATTCGACCCATCTCCCAAGCGAGATAAACCGTTAAGAGACCCGAGCAAGACATATTCTTCGCTTGTAACTTATTTGTCATGTCCTAAAACAAAATACAAAAATGAAATAATGTCTGAAGACCTATTTGGGAATGTGAAGATACACACACATTCAAGTTTTGTAAAACATAAATTAAAAGACTATATTTCAAAAACTGCTAATTGAGACTATGTAAGATGCATGAGATCCATAAAAACAGGAAAACTCACAAGGAGGCTTCCGTACTTGTGATACTCATAAACAATAGCACTTGCATCCGAAAATAAGTATGCATCACGGATATTCATTATGCCATTTAACATTGCTTTCGGCATTCGAATACGCAATATTTCACAAGCATAAACTTCCCATTTACATGCTGGCATCTCAAACTGTAATTAGCAAAAATATCACAATAGACGAAATCTTAATAATGGAGATATTGCGATGAAGAAGCGATTATTTATTCTTTATTTTGCAAACCTTTCAAGTCGAAGTCATTTAAATTAAAACCATTATTCTTTCATGAAATCAATTAAATATAAGAAAAAAATACCTTTACAGCATAAAAGTTGCCGTCTTCTGATTTGCTCTTGTAAACTTTAGCGAAACCACCTTCACCGATCAAGCATTCAATATCAAAACGTTCACCTCCTAAAACCACAGCAGCACCAGGACTAAGGCGATTGCATCTTTCCTATGAAAAAGAAAACTGTTTGGCGACTTCACCACTTACAGAAATTTTTAAAGTTGAATATTCTGAAAATGAAAATGAACTTAACAAGTAATTAGAGGTTAAAAGCATATATAAGCATTCATAAACGGCATGAATTACCGGAAATTCGTGAACATTAGTTGGACAGAAACGCTGGCTAGTCATAATTTTGTCTCGTAGTTTTTCATCCCAAGGATTTATTCTAGAATCAGCGTGCGATCTGTAATAACTTCGCTCCCTCTTTATGCAATATTTCTGTGAATAAGTTATTAACTTTGAACAGTAACATTATCCTTGTTACATTACAAAAAGCCGTTTGGAAAAAATAACCCCATTTCCTCGTGAACAATTTCATTGGAATCCTCGTCATTTGCAACAATCGATAATCGACGTAATTCCTCATGAATATTATTGCTAACAGTCAGTCCCGCCGCTTTCTTACATCCAACAATATTTTCAATACCAATTTTTTGTGATAATTTCGTCAAGGTGTCCCGGCGTTGCTGCAAATGCATTGTTAATTTAAACGACAGATTTACGCTAAAAAATTATCCCTTTTTAGCACTACTCTTTGTTTTGTGAAAAACACAAAATTAATTAAAAACAAACTTCAGATATGCTCATTCGTCTGCCAAAAGCAGTATTTGCGGTGAGAGCTTCATCAAATATCGGTTTTTGGAAAAAACAATCAGCTGCGTTCGAAGAAAGTGGATGAAACGATTCTAAATGTGCGCAGAATTAATTAAACCAGTCACCATTACTATTATTAAGATTCCTTCTTGATTAAAAAAGCTAACCATCAATCGGATCTTCGATCGGAGGTGCGAAATTACTTGCTGGTGTCGATGTCACTGCTCCTGTTTTAGCCATTTTATTTAAGCCTGCCAGCGTTTCCTCGTCAGTCCGATCAGAGAGAGGAGTTTCTGAAAAACTCAAACAAAAAAATTAAAACTCATTTCTAAAAACAGACGAGTCTATAAATCAAAGTATGCAGTATTTTTTGAGTACTTCAAGAACTTGCGTAGATGTATTAAGACAGAACTGAAATATCACGACTAACCATTATACTTTCGTCTTTCAGTCTCTATCGGTGTCTCCCCATCATGTTCAAATGAAGCACTTTCAGGTTTTTCCAAAACAGATGAATGGCGAAATTGAGCAGCTGTGGTAGGCTATAAAATCGCATTTAAAAAACTTGTTTTTTTAGTCGGTAAGAAAGTTAGGATTAGAAATGGTTTTGTTTTGATTATAAAAATATGAAAATTTTTTTCCGCCAATTATTTTCTTCCACATCCTCTGTTTGCGTTGCCGTTCTATATAACGGTAAAAATAATAGTAATTATTGAAAATAGCTAATAGCTGAATAGGTAAGCCAAAGTACATTATAATTTATGAGGAAATTTAACTAGTAGTTAACAGAAAACCTCGCAAACAATTAGAATTAATTTGTAAAGTTTGAAAATAATCAGAATTTGCTAATTTGGTTTATCTCACTTCTTGCATAGTTGAAATAGGAAAATATTAACAAGATAACATGAACTTATATTAATCTACATATAAAAATTTATGTTTTCACTAAAACTGCATAAATTTAGGGCAGCAAATGACTTACTTTTCTGAATGCTGGCTGAGAGTCATGAGTGTCATCATCATGAATATTTACATTCTTTTGGCGTTCCAAATCCTTCTCCGTGCTTAGTCTGTAACATTAACTAGTTGAATATGAATATCACACTGATATATTTCATAAATATGGCAACAAACCTTTCTTTTGAAGATGGCATGATATTCTCATCATTATAAACGGTAAATGGTGCGGTTTGCTTCACTTCGAGTTCGGTTTCTTCTACGTAAACCTGTGTAGAAATAAAATCAAAAAGAAATCGATTTTCATAGACTTTGAAAAAATAAACAAAATAGTTTGAAAAACCATTTCAAAAACTACCTCAAATTTTGTTTTCTTTGAAGCAGGAGGAAGATGGACTTGTTCACTTTCATTCAGAATTGTTTCTTGTAGTACTGTGGTTTCATCTGTTTCGTGATGCACTACAACAAAATTGAACTGGTAAAACGACGTGCGTATCAATGTTTATCAGAAATGATTAATAACCGTTGTTCCTATAATATCAGCACCATACCTGAACGTGGAGGTGGCACTGGCACAGTGCTTGAGAAATCGCGCATCGCTTTACTCAGAAATTTCTCCGTAAACGAAGTTCCGTGGAGTGTGAAGTGCGAAGATTGTGGACATTCTGCAAATATAAAATTTGTTGAAGCAACCAGAAACAAATAATGATTGAATTTTTGACTGAAAAAACTTGCCGGATGGTTTATCGGTAAGGACATCTGTCTCCACAATGTCACTTTCAGTAGCAGCAGCAGTGCTAGCTGCTAATAGAAATGGATCATCAACTGCATCACTTGTTAGCGGTTGTGCTGACTTTATCAATTCTACATTGTGAGATGGATTATTCGAGGAACCGCTGGCACAACCACTTCGTTCCTCACTTATAGCCGATAGTTTTGAGATTGACATTGACATTTTGCTAAAACGCCTAATTCTTTGCTAATAGTTAAAAATAATACTCTTAAGAATTTTTTCTTTTTTTGACGCTCAAGATTTTCTCAACATTTGAAAAATTCATGATCTCACCACTATCATAGATAGCAGTACAGATCTTAACTTCTTTCGACAAATACAAAGATAGATATCTCTTTCGAATTTCAAATCGTTTCTTTGTGACTTGAAATTAAAGCCAGTAAAAAACTGCTCCAAATCAACAACCTCTGCGGTACTTTCGGATGAACAGCATAACTCTTTGTTTCTGCGAATATTTCCTCAATTGATTGCTGCTCATCCGCTATTTTCAAATAGCTTTTTACTGTAGAAGAATAGGTCAATTTTGCTGGGCGATCACCACCATCAGATATTTTTTGTCCCATGCTACGATCACCACCTTCAGATGCTTTCTGTCCCATACTACAATTCAGAAATCATTTGAAATCAACTAACTTCTTCCACATTCACATACAAAAAAATACAAAGGATAAAAAAAACTTACAATGGTACCTCAATAGTTTCGAACAACGTTTTCGAATCTCTTGGCGGACCTAAAAATTGCGCAACTAAATATCAATTTCCTTAGCAAGTAAAACAACAGAATAATTTCGATCAGGTGTTGACTTTATCCACTTACAACTGAAAAAAAAATACTTGGTTTCTTGAAGAGATTTACTGTCATTTCATCATCCATTTCGAAATATTGATAAAGCATTGCTCTGAAATTTCACTGCAGTCACAATGAATGAATAACAGATTAACAGAATGTGGATGTCATTAAAAGCTTTAAAATAAGTTATTTTTTCTCTTGGAAAAATAACTTATAAATGTTGTATCTGCAAAAGAACTGTTAAAAATGAACGAGTAATGGATAAAATTTCACGAATGACAAAATTAAATAAAATCAAAAATGGCAATTGATTAATGGGCATTTGACACGTATTGCGGTTATGAATATTATAACGTATTGCTTCGCATTTATAAGATGCTATATCATAAAATTTAAAAATTACAAAACAATGCTTTCACCTAAAAGCTTCATCAACTCGTGATATAGGCTTAGCATTTGCTTTCACGGCTTTACTCCATATTTCGTTAAAACGTTCTTTGTTCTTTTCTTCTGCAAAAATCTGAAACGTTTTTTTAACTTTAATTAAGCATGTTCCTTGTTAGCATAAATACATGTTCCTTGTTAGCATAAATACAACAAGCTAATGTTTACCTCTGCCCATTTGACATAAAACTCAGCCAATTCATAAAATTGTTTTCGATTATGCAGCTCTTCCATCACTAACTTCATCCCCATTGTGCGACTTAATTTCCCCTAAATAAATTTCAAAAAAAAAGCATTTAAAGCGAAAATCTCAATAAAATTCTTAGTGGAATTGATGCCGTATTTTAGCAAGTAATTGCAACAATTAAATTACAAGAAAAAAATACAATGACAGAGTTGATAATACAGTACTGGCGAAAATCCTTTTCCACTTGTTCTCAAAGCTAACACCGGATTAATTGCGGCAGAGAAAACCACTAAATTATATTATAAGTTTTAAAATTTTGCAATTATTGCCTAGGCGAATATCTTTTAAATTAGATAATTACTTACAACAATGCAAAAAACGTATAACAATCGTTCATCGTTATAAAATGGATTACTTTCCACAGAATACCGCAATACAGTCTCCATAGCAGCTTTTCGAAGACGATGATTGCTTTCTTCGTCGTCAAAATTTTTCTCCATCCATTTCAACTGACTAAAATTTAAAGAAGCTCCAAGTGTCATTCAGTTCCGGTCTTGATGTCCTGATTTTACGTAGAAAGTGTTATTATGCTTTAGTTACGTAATACAAAACATACTTCAGGACGTAATCCAATTGTTTTGTTTCTGGTAAAGTCCTGAAATCATGTCAACCATCTAATATTTCATAATTTTTTTTAGATTTTAGTTTTCCAAATTCAAATCTTTTTTAAAATGACTCTGTTTTATTCTAAATGCATTATTTTTTATTATTATTATAACTTACGTCTTATACATTTGCAATCTTGCACTTAAATTTAGTTAAAAATGAAAACTGAGCTCATTCAAGAATCGAATAAAAACTATTTCGATTAAAATTAAAGTTATAAACAATGCTTGAAGTCGAAAATTGACATTTAATTATTCATTAAAGAATTAATTAGTTGGAAGAAAACACAGAGGAGAAGCAAACTAGAAATAACTTACTTGATAAAAGGCGGCAATGACTCAAAAAATCCGAGAACCATCGATTTTGATCAGTTAACGAATCGTTCCTTTCTTTTAGCGATCGACCGATCGAATGATTCAAACGATAGAGTGATTGAATTCCAACAAAAAAGTAACAACAGAATAGCCTTTAACAACAGAATCACTTTCTTAAATGTAATAAACACAAATTTAAAAAAACAATGAAGGTAGAACATTGGCGGTAAAATTTTGAAAACATCGCTCGTAAGCTTGTAGCTCGATATGCAAATTTAATGTACAATTGGATGAGGATTTCAAGGAGTATAATGTGACTGGAGATTCTACTTGAATCTGGGGGTATTATAGGTACGTTAGGTAATTAATCCTGATTCTCATATTACTTATTGGCATTCTAGTTGAGAATAGTATCAACTTATCACAATGCAATATTCATATTTTTTAGGAAATGTATAAGGTACGTGGATACGGTAGAATCATTCCGTGTAAAGTGATGCGATAGCATTTCAACTTAGATAGGGAAGTTTACATTGAGTTATTGTTGCAATAAAATCATTTACTGGTTAAAAACTGAAAAGCGACTTTTTTCAAGCTATCTTCAAGCTCTTCAATATTATAATTGTTTTAATTTGAATGTTTTACGTACACATGATGGTTAGTTACACAAAAAATATTTTATCACAAAAATAATATAAAAATTTTAATCTTAAAGTGGTAAATCATTTGTATCATTTTTTAAAATTAAAATTCAGATTTATTTGTAATATTTAAATTGTCGTAATAATCTTCCGTTGATTGTTAGATCTAGATCAACTGTATCGTCTGGATTGTAATAAGTAAGGCAACCCTATCGATATGATGGATGAAGATCGATCACCATAATTTCCACTCAGTGACCGATTCTAATTGTATCATCTAGTTTATTACGCCAAAAAAGAATAAATATTCCTCAACAATTATTTATTAGTTCTAAAACAGAACAACACTTCATTTTGATGTTTAATTCCAAAAACTTTCAGAACAGCCACTGCTTTCAGAATGAATAGTATCCTTCATTTTGCTAAATTTGTTCATAATTAATTCACGCCATTAAAAATTTCATTATTTTCATTTATTATTATCAAAAATCAGGAAATGATTAGATTCTTGGTTCACTGAATAATAGTTTTACATCATCAATCTCAGTTCAAGATTATGTTTGATCTGCTATTATGTATGCTAAATTGAAAACCTTACTCTTTTTTTTTCAATTTTTCATGTTATCTTAAGCGTTACTAAATTTCATTAAGTTTTGATTGAATTCTCTTGTGAAAATCAAATATTTTTCTTATTCATTAAAATATCGTTTCTTTACATTACGAAATTACAAAAAATGAATTTTTTTTTAAAAAGCAAAATTGAATGCAAGATTTTCAATTAAATTTTGATTGTTCAAAATTGAGCACAAATGATAACCGATGTTCTTACATGCTACTAATTACGTGACACGTGAGATACGTGTTACATGAGCAGGCAGAGACATATATATTTCACGAAAAAAGCGCCACAGTAATGTGATATTGCAGCATTTTTATTAATACCATACATAAATATGCAAAGAATGAGTGACATTAAAGAGAAAAGAGATTTTAGTATCAATCATTCAAATTTAATTATTACTTTATCTCACTTTTGGTTAGATATTTAAATTTTTAAATTTGCAATTTATTCCAATACAGAAAGAATTTGTTTCGAAGTTCAAAACAAAAGAAAATTAACGAAACGAAAGCGTTCAAATGAATACAAATACTTATGTAATTCTAGAAATGATACAATTGTCAAAACATTTTTATTGTAATTCAATATTCCATTCAACAGATAAACAATCAATTAATCTCTTGCTAAAACTCAATCTCCAGGATTTAAGTTCATTGAGCGTCTTCATTTACCGAGACATTATTCGAATCAACAGACTTTAAACCCCTATAACTATCACTAAGTAATATTGATTCTAAAATATCGCTTGTCAAGTTTGCTCTTTCGCTTTTCAACATCTTCCATTTTTCAGACTCAGAACATCTCTGTGATACAGTGACATGTATTTCAAGTCTGCCTATAAGATTATAAAAAAAGATTCTTCAGTTGTATAGCAATCAGAAATAATACTAAGCTGATGCAACTTAGAAATGATTTCAAAAATCAGTTTTAACTTGTTTAAGTATCGAAGCCGAGTACGTATCAGCAAACATTACAATGCAGATAACATTTTTACAGTTAGTAGTTGACAGATATCGTTCGTATAATAGGCATATTTATCAGCCACTACCAAAATATTTTCGGCATAATCTTCCAGCTTATCTATCGAACTTGTATATATGTATTCCACCATAGCTCGCATCTCAAAATTCGATATTTATTGAGATATAACGAATTTCGCGGATCCGTGGCAAACATTGAGCGGAACATTCGCTACTTTGTACCATTATACATCGATGAGCTTTCAACTCCTTATCACCAACTTGAATATCATAATAAATTATAACTCAGTATGTTAAACAATTAGGCATGTTTTAGAAATTCAACCACCTGAGTGATGAAGATGAAGATGAAGACATCCATTTCAAATAAGATATAAGATAGGTAGAAGTACCTTTATAGTACAATCTGCAGATAGTTCACTCGTCAACATTTTATTAAAAGAATCAAGAGTTTAAGTCATCGAGACGATTTTCGAAATTATTCATTGATTTGACTCAATAATAAATACAAACAAACACAGAATCGTTCATTTGGATCAGCAATTTCGTTAGTGAAGGAATCCGGAGAGAATAAAATAGGGGAGCTGCAGACGATGATACAATGAGAAACTAAATCAGAGGTTGATTTCATCTCTTTTATAGTAAATGATATTGATATACGATTGGTTGCAGAAAACTTACACCAGAGTACTACAATGGGTTTACGATATTTCGGTATTTTACAAATTTAATTTGCTTTCTCTCAGAAAACAAAGAATCTCACAACGTCTCACAATATACGATTGGTTGCAGAAAACTTACACCAGAGTACTACAATGGGTTTACGGTATTTCGGTATTTTACAAATCTAATTTGCTTTCTCTCATGGAAACAAAGAATCTCACAACGTTAATGATATCAGTTATTAATGCGGCAGTGACCGACGTCATGCAATTGAACATTAAATTCAGTGTGAAATATCTGAAAAATCCATCCGTCACTTTCGCAAACGATTAAATAATTTTGGACGAAAGGAATAGTAAGAAAATTATCAGCCATTGCAGTGTATGTATTATGTGTCTTATACTGTACATTTTTGCTAAAAAATCGTTAATACATAATAACAGTAAATTTTTTAAATGACTTGGTGAAAGTAAAGATAATCAAAGTTATTATATGATGTTATTATTGAATCTTTATTTGACCGATGCCAGCAAAAATTCCAAATAATTTATTGCAAGATTTAACAAATATTTATGAGTAATAAAGTTGAATTAGTATAAATTTTAAATTATAACTTACGGCACGAGAGACCATAGCATACACGTAGAGGTACGTTCAAACCAGCGGTGCTGTTGAAGTAATTACTATCATCGGAATGAAAAGTGTAATTCACTTCGCTGAAATTTGTTCTTAATTTTTTTGACGCCGTCAATGATTTATTTAATTTTAATTACCATATAATCCACTATCCGATACAGGATTCATTAGTTATTGCACTTGTCTAATAATTGAGTGCAGTGCACATCAAACTGATGGAAATGCATCATGTTATTTCCAAAAGTTTGTCTATGATGTGGGCAATGAGATGAATATTTCATCAGCTGCGGCAATTTAATATTTAATTATTTGTCTCGATATTATAAGCTGTGAGATTTTGCATGGAAGTAGAGTTGCGCAATGGTATGATTGCATTGATTCTTGTATTTAAACATTTCAGATTCATATGTAAAAGTTGAGATAATGGTAATTTTCACGTCGTTGCTGTTGCCAAACCAATTGAACAATTGACTTAGTAAGCACTTTGTAAGGGAAATTACATAGTAACTGTCGTTGACTTAGTAGCTGTGAGCAATAAAGTTGAAATTGATTTTCAAACAGCAGCAGCGAAAGTCTTATTCGGCAAATATAAAAATAAACAATTTACAGCAGCAATATTGTTAGACTCGGCAAACAAGGATATAAATGTGCACTACCGACAAGTACGAATTTATTTCCAGAATTAAGGCACATCAGTGCAACAAAATTTACCAAATTTCGATTCAGTTGTGCATTATTCATAAGATCAAAATTTTTTATCAAAACAAAAGAAAATTGGTGCAAAAAATATTTATGTGATTCGAATTTGGGGAATTGTGCAATATTCAATGAACCTGAGGGAATGAATTCAAAGAAAGCACGTAAAACTTAGCCGTGGAAAATTTCTCCCAGCGAGTGGATGAAATCGTATTAGTAAACGAACTTCAATCAAAAATAAGGAAACTGAAAATAGGAAAGGATAGAATTATAAGAGCTGCAGTTATAAAAATGCTTTATAGAAAACGATGAGCCGACATCGAGAAAAAAGTAGAAAGATAACAAGCAAAATAAATATTGAAATTGAACACTATAGCACTCAGAACAAAATCTGGAAAATTGAGGAAGCTTCCTTTTGAATCCTTTTGAAGGCGTTCGTCTGCTCAAGTAAGGAGTATCGGATTACTGAAATCAAAATTACCAGACAGTATAATGAAATTTTGAAAGTTACAGCATAGCGTCAGAGTTATTTGGTAAAAGTAGAGATGATTGATTATAATAATGATTCTTTTTTTTCGCTAAATATATAACACAGAAAGGTATTATTTACTGTTATTTTTCCGGAAAAATAAAGTCACAAAAGTCACAAAAGTTTTTTTTCTTTAAATTATGACATAAACAAATTAGTATGATGATTAGAAAACATCGTAGCAGCGCATTGTCGAATTAATATAATTAACTTGGAGAGTAACAGTGTGAATCAAAGATGAACATCACTTGAACAATCACAGTTTTTAGTTAAGTTTGTATCGATATAAACAAGTCGATTATCCAATGGCACGGCTCGAATTTTATAGCATCCACCTACATCCCGTAGATTTGCATTATTGTAATTGCAAGATTTGCTAAAATCATAATCCGACAGGTTTGTTGGACACCTGCAAACACTTCTACTTTTGTACTTTTCTTTTTTGATTGAAAATTTAATTAAAGATTTAGTCATTTTGCGTTTTACAATCCTACTTTCTTTTGTTGAAGAAATGGAAATAATTTCAACAGCGGTAATCTATTCGATAACCTTAATGATTCCTTTCCACATTCACTTGTTACTTGAATATGATAACTGTTTTTATACAGTTAGTTATATGCACAAATTTAATCTTAAGAGTCAAATGCCAAGCAAAAAATCATTGAATTGAAATATTAATCCATCCAACAAAGCTATTTGCACGAGTTTAGATGAAATAAACCATTTCTATTATTTGTACAAGTCATTTCATAAGAGTACAGCTGTGATAGTGCCAAGCATCTTCCATATCTAGTAAGTAATTAAATATGCAAGTAGGAAAAATTCAAAAATTTCGTCTCATTAGTGGCAAAAAAGTTCGGGGCAATAGTATTAATGCTCACTGTTCATTATTCAAATGTTATCATTACTAACAAGTAAATATTGCATGGTGCACTGTCAACTCGATCGGCCAAATTCACCGGACATTCCGGTTTTCCGCCATTTCGAGCTTGTATGATGGAACTTTTGTTCACTTTGCGAAAACGTTGTGGGTAAGTGCCGTCTTCAGACACTCGACACGTGGCTGAGCAATCAGACCATTCGAGATATGAAAAAAGGCATGGAAATTTCTTTACTCCAACTGCGCTCCGTACCTTCAATATTTCTTTCAATGAAAATTGATCTATCAAAATATTCCTGCTAAAGACATATCTGCTTCATATCTAATATCGTGTGATATAAGGCGCGAGATAGTATAACTAATAACTGATAAGAGACAGATAGTAAACAGATACAAAATTTTTCAACTGAACATTATTTCTTCAAAATTCCATTGGAAAAAGATATGTAGCAAATGGAAATACTATTAAATGATAAAGTTTCTTTAAAGAACTTTTCCAGACATAGTAATTTCATAAAACTGCACAAATATAAAGCATTTAAAAATGCTTTTAAAAAAGATATCCTTTGGCAAAAAGCATTTAATAATAGCACAGTCATCACAAAAAATGATCAAAAAATTACAAATAAACAAGGTTATCAATGATTGTAAGCAGATTTGCATATAGCACTTACATACTTTATCTAAATATAAATATACTTACCTGAACGTTAAGGACGATATTCCAGATGATAAACGTGACAAGTATGAGTAATAGGAGCATATTAATAATTGTTGCGAAGAAATTGATTATTAGTAATATACGAACTTTTTTATTGCGTATCAATGGTAAGATTCGCTGCAAATATAGTATAAATGATGTACTTGAGAATTTCTTTGAAAAATTTAAATTTTATTGAACATCTATAAAAAAGCATGCTCAAAAAAATTTTTTAAAAAAGCAAACACGAATTAAAGTTGAAATAATATAACCGGATTTCATTGATCTACTCATCGTTCCTTCGAAGTCGCTGATATCTGAGAGCTGTAAGAAAGTAATGAATTCTGGAAAGTAATGAAATACATAAAATCAGGCTTCTTCGAATCCAAAGTTTGTCACAATTGTGAAATACCTCTTCCGTAGCTTCTCCAGCAGATACGTTTACCATTTTTGGTACTTGTTCACTCAATTGTTCAACATCATCACTTAATGGTATCGGGCTAGTTCCATCTTGTTGTGATAATTCTGCCTAAATTCTCATTACAAGTTTTAAAATCGTAGGTTTTTATGTTAAAACTATTGTTTAGTTTGAAATAATACTAAATCAGTTCAAGAATAATAAACATGTCAAGTAATAGTTACATATAATCAAATAATAGTTATATCTCTCAGATATCTATGAAGATTCCATTTTTTCTTACTTTCTAATGCCAGTAATATCACATATTATATCATTAGCAAAAATTACTCTCCATGTTTAATACCGTAAACATGGCCAGTTCCTTCTTTACGCATAACAATGCTCCATATATGAATGCTCCGACAGTTCTATGAGTCAAATAATCTGTTGAATATTATTTGATTAAATCAAGACAAGAAGGCTTACCTGCATGGGAAGGTCCATTTTCCCACGGTTGGGAAGTAAATCATGACTTGATTTAGTTGGCCGAGTCGAATCTGTAACTGCAACTCCTGTTTGTGGAGGTGTACTTAAGATTTGTGACTCCATTTTATTTCACTCTAAATTATATAACTTTAATATATCAGTTGATATGTTTGAAAAAAAAACCAACGATCAGTAAAACCAAAATATTCCTGCAGGGAAAAAATATTTGAGTGAAAAGTGGTCGAATCCCAAAAATCTTTCAATATATCAAATGAAAACACAACGTGAGGATCAACCTCTCGACATGAGAATCAACCGCTCAATACGAGAATCAATCAAACACAAGAAATCCAATTAATTAATTTTCATTTTATAAGCATTTATATAAGAGATTGCATGCATAATATGCAACATGTTATGCAAATACAATATGCATGCTTTGCTAATGTTTGCTGCAAGTAATAGAAATTTCCGTAAATGGTGCAAAATTACTCCAATAATCTACTTCAAGACGTTCCACAAACTTTTTAATAAGCATAATCCGAATACAAACTTATCCGTAGTATCTATCTACAGACTCTAGATGTCTACAGATTTGCAACAGCACATATCCACAGACTATTCGAAATTGCATAAAAATTTCAATTAGCTTCACGAATAACTATAAGAAATGCAAATGACACAAATTACACACACATTCCGGAAGAATTCCCCTCCGGAATCCCTTCCGGAATACATGAAGCAGCAAAATGAGTTTCAACATTGATTTACGACATTTAATGCATTTAAAAATTCTTTCCTGGCTCCAGTAATTCTCTGCTTCATTGAAAAGTTATCGTTGAATGGAAAACAAAGTTCACTGAAATTTTGTCATCTAATTAATTTTTTATCTCTTAATTTTCCTCTCTAGATTAAGCAACAATAACCTTCACTGAACTACCTAAGTAATTCTTACTAAAATTTACCATAACTTCTATTAAAATTCAAATTAATTCGTTTTAATTTTAGCTCAAACAATCAAGAATTAAAATAAGAATGTTTTTATGTGATCACATTCTGCTTCTGAACAATTTTGTGTCAAATCAGCATCCATTAAAATCAAGCGGTCATCCAGTGGCACATCACGAATACGATAACATCCGCCAGATGATTCTTTCAGCGAATCTTTGTAATAACAATGGGTAAATGGATATTCTGATAAATTTGTGGGACATCTGCAAATATTCTATGATTGTAATGATGACAAGATAGTATAATACGAAATATTGAAAGTTAATTGTTATGATAACCTAAAGGTGTTGCAAGGTGCGAGATCCATGCGAGTGTCTAAATCGTCAGGACAATCCGGTTTCTCACCTCCACGTGCTTGCACTATTGAATTTTGATTAACATAACGGTGCATTTGTGGATAATTTGACGAACCATCCCAGCAACTTGCAGAACATGATGACCATGGTCCATACGTAAAGATACACGGTGACGGTTGGTCATTTAGAATGCTCGAAATCTGTAGCATATATTTCAAATCATACTATCACTAAAGTAATTTTGCAAAACAGTCTTATTGAGATAACTTCTAAACCGTAATTGATGTACTTTTGTTAAGAAAAAAGTAATAAAACTTATAAAGCTCACTTAAAAAAATAAAATATAAAATAAAATAAAAATCATAATGCTACATTATTATTTAAAAAAAAAGGAAAAGAAAGAAATAAAACTGATGTCTTTTGTCTTTAGCAGAAATTCTTTCATATATGATGTGACAGCGTATACCCTTCTAACTTTTCAATCAATTCAAATGGCAGCATATACTTTCTAACTTTTGAATCAATTCAGATGATAGCAAGTACCTTCTAACTTTTGAATCAATTCAGAGTGTTTAATACCAGCCGTCCTTCCTTCCTGATTTCTTTTGTGGTGATGCAAATAGCATCATCATTAGCAAATAGAAGTTAAATCGAGAGTAAGACTGGTCCACAACAGAAAGAACAACTATTCTGGCAGACAACACATTTGATTCGCTCAATTTTATAAATTTCCAATTTTCCTCTTCAAGTTTTATGCATTTACAATTCTTTTTTCAAGTTCTAAGCATTTCCAATTTTCTGCTGCAGTTTCATACATTTCCAGTTCCCTTTTCAAGTTATAAGCATGCATGACCGGAACAGGTAAATGATAACAAAAAGAAATTACCCGGAAAATAAGAATGATTTGATTAAGTAGAAATGCAAGTATAAACAACACTAGTAAGAAGTTGACTAGCAACAAGATAGTATTGACCACTGCTAAATAGCGGACTGTTTTGTTCCTCATCAACGAGTAAATACGCTGAAGTACGGCACGAATATTTATAATATAAATGCAAATCACTATTTTATATTATTATTACCGCTGAAATATACAGTAATTCAGAGTACTAGTGATTCAGATAATTTCATTTTAATCACTAATACACGGCATTTTCCATCATTATCCTTACAGTACTCAATCGACAACACCATTTCCATATCACAATGATGAGTTAAATTAGATGTGACATATTTGTGACAGTAACTTTACACTGAAAAGCTTACATTAAACCACATGAGCAGCTGATTAATGCTACTACCTCGGGATTTCGCTGCAGATGACGTTTTCGAATACATTTCCGGATCGGAAACATCAGATAACTGAGACAGTTTACAAATGGGTTACTATATAAAACGAGAATGAGCTGTGGATTTAATGCAATGTAAAAAATGATGTGTTGGAAGATTTTTTAAAATTTAAAAAGTTGAGTAAATAGAAATTGAAGGAAGAAAAATCAATTTGAAAATAACAGTGAAAAAAAACCTCATCGGTATTTTCGCCAACCAGAAATTCCGCTTGTTCAGGAATGCTCTCGCTAGATTGTTCTAATTCTGCATTGTCCGGTATTGGATTCAACTCTTCAGATGATTGCTTCTACAGATGATCAAATTAAATCGTCCTCCCGGAGCTGCTAGTGGTCAGAAGTAGGAATAACGGACACATAATTCACACTTCTATTCATGTTTATATTAATTTTGGAATATCGATATGGAAAAATTTGTGACTGTATTATGATCAGGTGACTAGTAATGTCATCAGTACAGAGCAATGAATTTCATAGTAAATTTTGAAACATATGACATCATCGAAATTAAATTTAAGAGACCAAATAATAAAGCGGTAATTTATTTTATCGTAGTTTAATTTATCAGCGAAATGATAAAATATACACGTACCACCGTTGAGCTTGAATTTTTCGTTCCATTGCTAGATGATTTTTTAAATGTCCATGATATGGCTTTAAAATTCATCGTAGAATTGTTAACATATCAAGCTAAAAAGTAAATTTGATGTCATAAAATTTTGCAGTGCATTTTTTAAAGAAAATTCCTGTCGGATCATCAAAGAAAACTATTTGTCACAATTTGTCAACTTTTGTCATACACTTCTCATATTTCGAATAAATAATTAAAACCGCCGTCTGAGCAACAAAACTTCAGAACATTAAGGTAGGAATTATGGTGATCATGACAATATCACTAAAGAATTAACGGAAAACCGAGCTAGATTCGGCCAACTGAGCAACACGGAACAAAAAATTTCAGGACTTGGAAGGTAGAAATTCAGGTCAGGCGATCATGAGAACATCACTAAAGAATTAACGGAAATTCAATCCGATCGCTAGATCCGGCCGATTGCTGCGATTGCTTCCACTTCGAATGAATTCTTTAGACGAATGATTACAAACACATGCTTCTTTTTCAACGATGCTATATAATTTACTGAATTCTTCTAAATGCGCTGATCGTAATACATGCAATCCTTACGATAAGCAATAATATGAGATGTGAATTAGTCTTCCTCTTAATTAATTATTGATACTCATGTCATCAGTCTGAAGTGGATCAGATCATATAGGACAATCTAGTAATGCAGCATTTATTAATTCAGAGTAAACTGAAAATCTTCCACTATGATTCCATGCAATTTTCTAGCTGATAGCCAATAACACAGCAGTGATTATAGTGTCAATAATTACCACATAAACTATTTCATAAATTTTTCTTATAACTAACAAGAATGGAGAAACAGATATGAATGGTGACAAATGACAAAAATGATGACAGAAAAAAAAAAAAAAACAATATTTACGAAACACATGCAAAACTTCATAGTAACAATGGAACTAATGAAAAACAGATACGATACGAAATGAACGGCAGTATGAGATCACGAGTTATGTACACATTTCTCTCAGAAAACTTACCAACACTATTAATCCAACGGCATTTTTTTTCTCAAGGTAGCATATATGAATCGTTAGCAGTGATAGCGGTAAGAAAACCTGGGGTAGCTGGGACATATAACTTTGCATAAAACATAATAGTAAACGGAAAAGCTCAATTAATAATAACAAAAATGAGTTACGAATTCGAAATTCCATATAGTTATAAAAGCTAATACCACACTTGTATTTTTTAAATCTGACCTAAAATTCTTTTTAGATGCAAAAGAATCCTGATAATGATGAAGAGGTACATTTATTAAAGTACAAATATTAATTTATGCAGCAGCGTTGTTGTGTTTTTCATAAAAATATGCAATACACTCTTCCAGTAATTTGTCATTCAACACATATTTCATAGCCATCCTTTCAGCTACCATTTGCAAAAGGCCATTAATCAAACGTTTCTCAAGTGGAAAATTGATATCCAAAAGCTTCCTGAAAATCCCTTTGTAAATCATAAAACATAAGCGACACATAGAAAAGACATGGTGGAGGAAGAGGAACTAACATTATGTAATTATGCAGAAGTGCTTTGCCTTTTTCCGGAATTGAAATAAATAGCTTCTCGACAGTATCGAATTTTAAAATATCAACATCATTGCTCACACTGTCTGTATCAATCGACTTCTAAACAAAACCATATAGAGCTAGGAAAGTTCAGGAATACATGAAGACCCTTTCCTGAGTAAAAATATGCAAGAAATTTTCAGATTCCGCCTTTTTAAAGAATAGCCGAGATTATTCATCTCATCTAGAATACTGTCTTAAAAAAATTATAATGGTCCGGTGAATTTAGTTTATATTTCCTCAGTGTAAACAGGTTTAACTGAAATCAGTTTCCCTTAAAATAGAGTAATAATGAGAGTAACGCCGTTTATACACAATAAATTATAATATTATAGGCCGGTATTAATTGTCATTATTATCCAACTGACGAGAAGATATATAAAAAATGATGCTAAACTCAAATTCAAAATAAATTACAAAACAAATGTTCAAAAATAAAAATCTTACTATTGTCTCTGTCTTTATATTTGATATGCGTGAACGTTTCTTCCCAGACCTATTCTTTCCATTTTCTGAAATTACTAAGTCATTAATAATGATGAGAAAACAAAAACTTTAAAATGAAGATGTTGTCACCTCTAGAAGCACATTTAGTAAAAAAATGACTCCAATGATTCAGTAGAGCTTTAACTTATTTACAATATAATGAAAATGTTAAAATTTATTATCTTCTGCAAGCTTTGTAATTCTAAAATATTCTGAAACAGCAAGTTTGATATTAATGCAATCAAGCAGAAATTCATTATTTCCTGTTACGAGGACACCTAATTTGTTACAATGAAAATTTGATGACTTAAACCGTAAGGCAAATTTCGCTCTATGAGTACAATCTTCGCAAATTTAAAAGAAGCAACTACAATGTACTTAATATCAACGATGGATAAGATCAGAGTACAGCACAAAAATTCCTTACCATTCAACAAATTCAGTGCAACCACGAATGCGGAAAAGTCAATCGTCACAGCAGCAAATGCATCACGGCATCGTTTGTGATATATCTGCATGAAAATAAACAATAAGTAAGCTGGCCTCTCTTATTTCCGGAAAGAAAAAACCCCTTCGATGATTGCTTGATAACCTAAAATGACATCTACTGTTGCTACCAATACTGGTCATTATTTATACATACATGCACCGTACATTACTGAAATATTCTACAGTAATATGAACAATACAATTTTGATCATACCTCCAATATGTCTTCATTTGGTCCATCATGAATTTTCAATGTTTCCGCAATGGAAAGCCCATCGAGAAGAACATGTTCTAAGCAAATCTGCATATTCTGCAAAACAAAAACAATATTCCGGATCGTCTTTTCGAAATGATTATTGATTGCATCACTTATATCTGAAAAGAAAAGCATCAATCTACAATGTAAACATACCGTTTGTGCCGCTTCCGAACGACGATACTGACGACTAATAAGATATGAAATCACATTCTTCATAAGTTGTTCTTCGTTTTTAACATCATTTTCTACAAGAAGCGTAAGCACGTCAATCTTCTCAGTAAACACTCCTCGAGGTATAACATTGATCGATTTACACTTTTTCTAAAATATTACGAACAATTCAAAGAACAAATAGACATCTGTTGAAGTGAAATTGAAATCCTATATGTAAGATGTGAAATGCGACAAATAATAAATTTAGATGAGCTTTAGTTATTTATTAAAAGAAATCGCCTTGTGAAGATTCAAGTTAAAACATGCCCATTAACCTTTGCAGGAAAAATTCCATCTGATTCAGGTGATTTTGCATAATTAAGTTCTTTATCATCGCACAATCTTTTATTTTCATGACGAGGCAAAGCAACAACTGTACTCCTAGCCTTCTTCATCTTAAAAAAACGATTAATATAAAAAATATCTTCCGAACAGAAGGCAATTATAGTAAGTGGAAAAATTTGTCACAAAAATTTGCCAAAATTTACTACGGAAAGATCAGAATCAGTATCATAAGGATTTCCATGTTTCGTCCACTTTCATTATGCACTAGTAAGATCTTTTCTCCGAGATGGTGCAGAGAAAGCTGGATGGAATACATGTCACATGATAGAGGCTATTAAAGCAGAAAACGAAGTTTATCATTCATCATTTAAAGGCAGATAACACTGGGGCAATATTTTCTGAAAATCGATTAATCGTTTTTTACGGAACTGAAAATTTCAGTTAATATAAGCTTGTTAGTAAATATTACCACATTTTCTGCCCATAAAAATCCCTTAAGTAAGCGAACGTATGAATTGACAATAGTTATAGGCACTTCTGTTATCGCTTTGTACATTTCTGACGTTTGCTGTTCCGTGAAAACTTTTATAATTGCTTCGCGGATTTTTCTGGTATCGTCACCACAACCGAATTCTCGTAATAGCTAAAACTGTGAAATAAGCGGATACAAAAATTTTAAGCTACAGCTTATCAATTTAGTTTTGGTCACATTTCATTTTGATATAATGTAATAAACTTATTCTTCAGCACCTACAGCGGTAAATGTGAATGAGATAGTACCGTAAAAAAGCTATTCCAAAATAAGTGAGGCTTTAATACACTAAGCAATTACAAGATAGGAACGATTAAAAACACGACATCTAAGTACACATAAGTAAGCAAAACAAAAAATAACAGTTGGTGCCACCGATGAATATTTTATAACAAAGCGCAATAAAGCATATCAAAGACTGAAATTTCAACACTTCCGAATAAAAAACTATATATATACCTTATCAATTTTCGATTCGAGTTCCAAGCCATTTCCAGAAAAATCTTCAGCTTCAACACATCCAAATTCCTCATTAATTAACATTTTGGCTATTTCGCGATCGTTATCAGTTACTAAAAAAGAAAAACCAAAAAGTTTTGACGGTTAATAAAAAAATTACAGTTAACATCGCTCAGTCTACAAATGATAGTTTTCATCTCAAACTTGCATATTACTAGAAAAGTGACAACACCACGACGTAAACGACATGTACAAAAGAAGAGAAATAAATAAAAAAGATAAACTTTTTCTATATGATTATATCAGTTGCATCTTCAGAAATGAACCTTTTTCTGGAAAATCTTCCTCTCTCATTTCATTTTTTCCATATTTCTGGGCTGTTTGCTGTTTGGTTTTTCGAGAATGAGGTAAATTTAAAGCATTCCGCACAATGCACACGTGCTTCATGACTGTTCGAGGTGTTAAGTTAGTAGCTTTTGCTGCATCAACTCCTGTACGACCCTCATGCAACACCCTGGAAATAATTGAATAATGTACAATTAAAAATTTTCCATTCTTACATATATGATGATTTGAAAATACAGAAACTTACATGCCTACAGCTTTACGTATAGCAACCGATTTCGCTGAATGTCTGGTGGAGGTTCTGCAATAGACATGGATACATTTATCAATATGTTTTTTATCAATCATTGAAATATCTCGTATAAAATCCTTCTGTGCACTTCTCATTTTTCGTCTTTCTTTTCCATCTTTCGTCTGATTATTGTCAGTTGCATTACTTTCATCATCTGCAAAGGATTCGAATTCTGATGGAAATCCAGAAGTTGCAAATTGCATTAAGCTTTTTGATTATAAAAGTGATTAATATTTTCTGTTCTCACATGCTAAAAGTTGACCATTAAATCTCACACTCAGGTTGCCTAATACTTGTGATGTCGGTCATCAAACCAGCATAATGCTCCATCTCTGATAAACTGAAAACATTTTTAACTCATACAGCTGCTGAAAAGGAACTCGAATTAAAGATAAAATGACATACAGCATGTTTGGCTAGACATCTCTGCCTCCTCATTTTTCATTTCTATTTCAATTTTATTCTCTTCTGCAGCCGAAATAATACTTCGATTACGTTCTGTCACTAAATTTGCTCTATTCAGTAACTTTTCAACCATATTGTAATAGGTTCGAAAGTATGAAACAGCAAGCTTATAGCGCTGGCAAGCCTCCTGAAAATATTTCATAAGAACATAAGTTACAGTACGCATATGTGGAAATTACAAACTAATGAAAGCCAATGAAAAGTTTAAAAAAATTTTCTCATAAAAGCCAACTGCTTTAAATAAGAATAAAATCTAAGGGAACTAAATAGTTGTTAACTGCACTAAATAGTTGTTAAATACATTAAATAGTTGTTAACTGAACTAAATAGTTGTTGATTGCACTAAATATTTGTAACTGCACTAAATAGCTGTTAATTGCATTAATCACAACTATAGAATAATTGGAAAGTGGAAATCAAAAATAGTGCCTGCCTGCTCAGACATCGTCTTGCAGTGCACATCTGTCACCGCATTCTTCAGTCGTTCCTTTGTTTCATCGCTCACTCTGCTATATCCTACCACGATGTCTATCGCACGACGAATTTTTTCATCAACATGACCTGCAAATTATGAAAAATTCTAAAAAAAATTGACCACCATCACTTGAATGATTTATTTTGCTTCGCAATCAAACACTGATCACAGTTCGATCAGTTTTTCACCAGCAATTCATGCATATAACAATAAGGAAACAAACCATTTATTATGCTATCCATTGAAGTCTTCCCATTCTTCTCAGCATCCACTATTTTGCCCGCAGAATTCACAACGTTTCTATTTTCCGAAGCCTTTAAATATTCGATTGTATTTAAACAAATTAGAAACGAATTTAAATGCATGACCGCTTTCCAAAAAAGGTCTTTGACTCTTTGCTCAACAGTATAAGATTGAATAAAGAAAAAGCGCCACTTTAATCATTCTTACGTCAACTTCAAATAAAATACCAGTATACATCAGATATGCTTACAGTTCGACTTCATGATACGTTCGATGGAGACCGTTAACCCTTTCTTCTAAGTCAAGTTAAAAATGACATGGCCAAAATCCAAATTACTTAAAAATATTGGTATATTTTACATTAAAAAAAAAAAAAAAATATTAGTCTTAAGACAGAAAAAATCAATATCTCACCGATTAGGACAAAAGAAACCAGTATCTCACCGATTATGAAAAAAAAATCAATATCTAACCGATATTTTCTGTTCATTCGTAGCATTTTCATTGCAACCATTAGTATTTTGTACATCAGAAGAACACAAACTGGTGGACTGTTGAAACGTTTCCGTCTTTTCACGAATGCTCTTCTCAACGGGTATATTCCCAATACTACACGTGAAAAACATCAATTCTTACTTTAAAATTTCCAAAGTTCGTCTAATCTCTTACACTTCATAATGCATAAATATATAGTTCTATTTTCAAAATTATTTTGTAAAATATTTCAAAATGCACTTACTTTGCAGTTCTATTCACATCTATCACTTCCATCTGCAAATCAAATATTCGACCCAATGCCAATAAAATAATATAAAATTGCAAATTGTTGGCAAATACACCTGCAATAAATCGATACAAAAGTCAGAATACATCTGCACATAATGAAATTATCAAGCATACAAGATTATACAAGGACTAATTACTATATTTTAATTATGTAAGATGAAGAAAAGTATAACTAATGTTATCAACAAAAATATGTGTACGAAAGAGATAGAATGAAGCAACCCTATGATTCAATTTTCAAAATTTCCCAAGCACATCTTTATTATGAACCAAAAAATCGATTAGGCACAACTGAAAAAACTTGATTTATCATCAAACGAAATTCAATTACAAACTCTTCAAATTTTAAATGACACTTGAAATTACAGTAAGTAGTGTATGAAATTGATAATTCATTTCAAATTAAACCTAGATTTGATTACTGCAACAGGCTACAACAGTTATAATTCGACAACTTTCATAATTGAAATTCAAAAAATTCAATGACACATTTCGCACCAAATCTCAATTCTATTTTCATTTCTCTATTTTGTTTCAGTTGTCTGAATCCCTCATTTCCCATACACACTCTCTTATCGCAGCGCTACGATATTGATAGCAGTGCGCTCTTTTGTCACTGAACAAATGTACCGTATATGGAACACGTACATTCCCACGCACGTATATTCATTGTACCGTGATAGTGTGCTTTTACCTTTCATTGATGAATACTCAGTGACTGCATACTGTTCATGCCATCTTTCTATATTTCCGAAAGAAAAGTCCAAAAATCTAATCTTACGAAAGGCAATTAAAGTTGTTATGTAAAATTCAGTTATCAATTGGAATTAATTAATCAATTTTACTAGAAATTAATAAATACTTCTTTACGCCTTATGCTGTTTTCCTTTCCTTCAGTGTTATCTTTAACAAACAATTCTTTTAAAACCGTCCTTAAATTTAATTTTCTTAAGCACATCCCACCGACTAACGAAAAAGCGAAAAAAATTTACTAAAATTTTCTAATTATTAAAGACAATAAGCGTGGTACGAGTTTCCAAACCTGTCAGTTCTTTTTGGTCGCACTTTGCACGGTGTAGTGAGTTGTAGTGAAAATGGATGAATAAGAGGGGAAAATGGCTTAATATACATATACACATATACAAACATAAGAAAACGAACATACATATACACAGAAATATACACACCTACGCATATACAAGCATCAAGAAATAAACAGATACACGCACGCACATACACACACACGTACACATACACACACATACACGTACACATACACATACACAATTGCCTGATTAGTATCGATTTTAAAAATTAGATTTTTGATTATTAAGTACAAAGCTTTTGATTTGAGTTCTATTGAATGAGCAGTTAAGTCGTAATGTTCTTTGTTCCATAACAATGATTGTATTGTAAACGTTTGAGGTTTCATTGTTTATTATCACTCTCTAAATCTCATGTCTACAGTAATCACTATTCATTATCAGTCTGTAAACCATCATGTCTACAGTAATCACTATTCATTATCAGTCTGTAAACCATCATGTCTACAGTAATCACTATTCATTATCAGTCTGTAAACCATCATGTCTACAGTAATCACTATTCATTATCAGTCTGTAAACCATCATGTCTACAGTAATCACTATTCATTATCAGTCTGTAAACCATCATGTCTACAGTAATCACTATTCATTATCAGTCTGTAAACCATCATGTCTACAGTAATAGATAAAGTATCCACAATCGATATTTCACTCTTTGTCCATGAACATATTGCAAATCCCTTGAAGAACTCTGTGGTGTAAATTTCTTTTGCTACCTATCACATGTGAATAGCACCCACTATAAAAGAAATGGAGTGAACTCTCGTGATATCTATGCAATGCATTGACTCTATTGCACATTTGTTAAATATCTGTGCAATGCATTGATTCTATTGCACATTTGTTAAATATCTGTGCAATGTATTGATTCTATTGCACATTTGTTAAATATCTGTGCAGTGCATTGACTCTATTGCACATTTGTTAAATATCTGTGCAGTGCATTGACTCTATTGCACATTTGTCAAATATCTGTGCAATGCATTGACTCTATTGCACATTTGTATCTGTGCAATGCACTGACTCTATTGCACACTTGTTGCTATACTTTGATGTTAATGACGATTGAAAATTTTATTTTGTTTGTTTCAGATATACTTAACGTCAGTACGGGTAAAAGGACAACTGAATAAACAAAAAAAAACATCGCTTTCCATAGGTAAGTCCAGTTTGAATTCCCGAAAAGACTATTTAAATCAGGGATTGAAATCCGCGAATTCTGTAATCATGTATGGATTCATTGAATGTTCAATATGGGAGTATTTAGGACGCAAGGAATCGGGAAGATAATAGGAAAAACCATTGGATATTGACTTGAGCAGATCAATAGCTCTATTCTTGTTTTTCATTTTGATTTTTTCCGTATTTCCCCGGTAAAATTAGTTACTTTCGAAGGTATTTTTGTCCGGCCAGTTCTTTTCCAGTACAAAATTAGTTACTTTTGGAGCTATTTTTGTTCGGCCAGTTCTTTTCTAGTGCGTCTGTTTGTTCAGTTTCATGTTTTGCAGCAGTGAGTCGGAAGAGATCAAGCGAAGATGTCAAATGCCGAAAAGCTTGCGGAAGAATTTGAAAAAGGCGAAACGGATATTGAAAAACTTGGAAAAGGTGCCGGGAAAAGAACTAAGGTAAAAGCAAAACTTGAAATTAATTAGAAAGAATTTCTATGTATTTGATTTTTTTATTGACATTTTCTAATTTTGAAGACTGAACTCGTAAATTAATTATTTCCATCAAGTTTATTTAAGAAAATGAATTGAACCTTCTTTCATTCCAATGATGCTTTTAAGGAAGTAGAATCGCCGCCCTATAATCTAAATGTAGTTTAACGTAGTCTAAATGTAGTTTAATGTGCTAAATCTTGTTCACGTGCAGTTGTGACAGTTCGAGAACTAGAAATTTTCGCAGGAGACCTGAATAAAAATGATTGGAATATCTTTTTTGGTGGTAGCTAGTGCACCATCATACCACAGTATTGTTGTTTACATCTCATATAAAATTTTCAGACTGAACAGCATGAACATAAGCATACACATCCGGAAGGTGATACCCGGAAAATAGTCAATTATTGTTCTGGTGGTCAGGAAAAAAGAAAGGAAACTGGCAACAAAGGGAACTGAGCAATTCGGTCAAGAAGGACTAAAAAACTCAAACCTCTGCTATTTCGAGTTCAAATAACCGGAACATTCCTCAACTATACTTGCATAACTCAAATCATTTGTTTACTTTTTAACTTTGATGTATCGTAATATTTTGATTGCTTTCAAATGATCAGTCTTTTAAAACTTTTAAGATCATGTTTAACTTATCATTGATAAACACAGGTTATACGCATTTTTACGTTTAGAGAAAATTCGGCTGGATGATGCGTTTCCGCAATAAATTCCGCAAATTACTTTTTTTTGCAAAAGTCATCACTGTTTGCGCGTTCTTGTGAAACTAGAACTAATTCCATAATTTAATAATACTGCACGAATAGTAGGAATTACGGGGTTTGTTGGTTCGGGAAAAGTTCTAAATCGATTTGCTCACTGCTAGCTTGCCTCGATTCCCTCAACTTAATTGTTTCTATTCAGGCCTTAAGCCTTAGGTACAGTAGTACCACATAGATTCTTTATTTACGGGATTTCTGATATTCTTTCATTTTTTTTGTGAACAGTAGTAGTTTCAGTCACTGATTTTCAATCTGTGTAAATCATAAAAGTAAGAGGCAAATACTAAAAGCCAACAAACAAAAAAAGGCAAAAATGACAAGAAGATTTACATAACAAAACAAATGTAGTCCAAACAACAAGCAAACGCAACTGAACAAAACATTACCCACGGGTATATATTTAACTCGTAGTTCGATTTTTCGTTCCTTTGCTTTTTGCCTTCTTCTTCCTTTTCTTTTCTATAATTCGCTTGATTTGTTTTGCTTGAGGATCCACAAACATTCGATCGGTATTGAAAATTTCACCCACAGGATCGGGCATTTTCACAGCTGCTTGTTCTTTTAATTTTAATCCACGGGACTAAAAAAAGATAATAAAGACATACCGTGCATGCAATTTTCTCAACAAATTTCTTCTAATTTTTAAAAATTACGTCTTGAAAGCAATTAGTGAATGATTTGAAATAAATCACCTTTTCAGCCAGTTTCTTCGTAACATATTTTTCTGAATGTTTTTTTTTAATTTCACTTCGAATGGTGTTCGGACTAACGTAATTAGGATTGTCATATAGAACAGAGCCTTCGAATGATCCATCAAAGATACGAATGATTTCCAATACCATGCGTGGTCCTGAAGCAATTGCTAATGATTTTCTCAATAAACCACAGAATTCACTAGTGTATGAAGATAGCTTATTGTATCAACAACACAGTATTTAACTCTTTAACTTCTCATTTTTCTTTTCAAACATTTTCCAATTTTTCAAACAGAAAAATTAAAACAAATATCAGTGCTACTACTAAAACATTCTTTCGACTTGGTAACAAACCGATCTCTTGAAGTTCAAGCGTCTCATCAACAATTTGGAAATTTCGGAACCATAGTTTACTATCCGCAGTTATTGAAAACGTGAAGACGTGGTCAATAAACGGTTTACTCCTTGGATGGTAATGCGGCGTACTGAATGTCTACAAACAACAATGCACAGTAATTAACGCTAATTTAATTACTCAATCATCCATATGTGTTTCAGCCAAAAAAAAAATGGATTACTAAATGGAGTAAAATGCAAAGTTAAGAGTATGTGACCTGCATGAGAAGTTGCTTGATAAGTAAGTAGTGTGGCTGACTATCAAAAGTGGAATCGAAAGAAAGCACTGGTCGCGATCCCTTCAGACAGTTACCAGACATTCGCAATTCATCCATGGTATGCACATTATGAACCAAAAATTTTACAGAAGGACCATATGTTGTATTTGACATCCACAAATATACATCCTGAAAAGAAGTTATCCATAGTGATCTATGTGAATCATTGCGTTTTTCTACAGTCACTTCCAGTAATCATTTACCAAAATCGAGTGGGTTCGATTTTTGATTCTAAATTTTTTTTGATAAGTGTTTTGAAACCAAAATAACTATAAGATCATATGGAGATTTCATCAACGCGAGGTATAGTGATTTAAAATCATCTGTTCTGTAGTAGTTAATAATAATTACAAATAGCAAAAGCCAAAAATTTTCTGTGCTTACCGTATTTTTTCTGTTTTCGAAATACAGACATTTAGTACAGTTTGCTATTTCAGCAATCTCATTAATTAATACCAAGCTTTTTTTTTTGTCCAATTTATTATCGGATTTGCTATGAGGCATTAAATTTAAGAAATCCTTCATTAAATGACGCATACGATAAGATGCACCACGGGAACAGAAAATCAGAACACGCTCACGATTCGTCCATTTTGATTTGACCTGCAACAGCAGTTTAAATGTTTTGACTTTTCAAAAAAACCACATGCTTTTAAAGAGCGAAAGGATAAAAACCTGTTGTGAAATGTTTTTGTCTTTCGTTGAAATTAAAAGTGATTCATTTTCAGATGTATTTGAGCTTTCTGATGTTTCCGAAGCTGATCTCTGCCTCTTCGGTAACAATCCATCGACATTTTCAAGTTGACGGAAACGACGTGACATCTGAAAAGTTGTACATACCAATTAATATGCCTAGATATATAAATATATCTGCAACGTAACATAGTTACCCACAAATTGGCGTTAATATTTTAACCGTAATGTAATTAAAATGGCTTGAAATATGCAATTTTTTTATGAATGTGTTCAATTTCAAACGTAAAATACATAAATATTAGCAAAGCTAAACACTTTAATGTCCAAATTTAGAAAATGACAGTTAATGTAATTTGCAAAGCTGAAACAGTAAATGGAAAAAGAAATAACGATCAGGTTACTCTATCTTTGAGTTGGATTCGAAAACACTCTATCGGTCAGGTTTCCCTCTCATGTGGTCGGATTCGAACAACACTCTATCGGTCAGGTTTCCCTCTCATGTTGTCGGATTCGAACAACACTCTATCGGTCAGGTTTCCCTCTCATGTGGGTCGGATTCGAACAACACTCTATCGGTCAGGTTTCCCTCTCATGTTATCGAACACTCTATTGGTTAAGAGGCATTCTATGGAGAGTTTTGAGAAACCTTTAAGTGAAGAATTTAAAAAGAAATGATCCATTACTTTTCAAAATATCAAATTAAAAATAAATTTTTATGAAAAATATGCTACAATTCAATTTGAACAGTGTGACAGTCCTTCCCCCTTCCCATATCACTAATGCATATTTCCGCACAAATCAGAGTTATTTAGAAAAATCAAAACCATCCAGAAGCCAGAGATCCGTGCCGAGGCAATAATAAGTTAAAAGAAGATATAGTGCTGGCAAAGTTCCAAAATGAAAAGATGAAACAATTTAGATTGCTAACTGACCCAGACTCAGATGACCCAGTTGCCTATTCTATTACTATACAATATGCATCGCTGCAAACAATCCGGAAAACCGAATACGACTGCTCTCAAGAAGGCCGTGACATTTTTTACCCGAGTGCTACTTGTGGACATTTTTCTAGTTCGTCGGATTACAGCAGCTATAAATTTAACGGTCAAGTTTTGTCCATTCAGAGGAGTGAGTGGTCAGTTGGGAGATTGAGTTTGATCCACGAATTGATGGAGAAATATTTCAGGAAATATAATTTCAATAACAAACTTTAGAGACAATATTACCATCTCAAAATTGAACTGTATAGGAGGAAGTTGCAAAAACTGAAACGGTTGAATGAAATAAAAAAGAGAGAGAGAGCAATGAGAGAGGGAGAGAGAAAGAAGGAGAAAGAAAGTTCAATTTAAAATGTGATTGAATTTTATGGTGTCTGAAATTTGTGGTGAAGTAGAGGAGATAAATGAAATTTGTTTGTATTAGCGACTACAGTTTTAATTTGGTCTTATTGACGCAAAAAGAAATTTTCGGTAATAGAATTGAAATTTAAAAGAAGTATCCTTGCAGAAAATTGAAAAGCTTTATTGCTTTTCAGGTAAGCAAACTACTAATCTAATAATCCTTACAGCCTTTACATGGTGCATAAAGCGTGCAACCTCATAATTCATAGATACAGGATTAGTAGTTCCCAGGCAAAAAGAATTTACATTTGAATTAGTTTATCGAACATGTACAACGTTCTTACCCCATAGAATTACCGATTAGAACATTTTTAAATGAATCGCGAAATAGATAAATGACTCATCACTTTGATTCATTATGTACTGATGAACCCGAACCTTGTATCTAGGAAATGTTCCAAACAGCCTTTATGTCAGAAATGCAATTATATTAGAAATTACCATAGTTTTTCTCATACATATTATGGTTTGTGCAATAAAGCAAGATGATTTTCATCTCAACTGTTTCATTCAATTGTTCAAAAAAGTATTTCATTTTTATTTAAATAAACTTTCCATCAAATAATTTAATTTCAGTTTAATAAAAAGGATATAAGCCTATTTATATTACAGAGCAGCAAAATTGAACGATGACTAGTAAAGATACTGTGATCGATTACTACGAAATTCTTGGATTAGAGAAGAATGCCACAGAACAGCAAATCAAGAATAGCTATCGAAAGTTAGCGCTCAAATTTCATCCAGATCGTAATCCTGGTGACCAGAAAGGTCAATGTTTCTTTTTTATCTCAACTGCTCAAAAGTTTCAATAATTTTAGAGAAATTCAGAAGGTTTAAAGGTATAATGGTCAGTGAATTCATTTCTATATAGTATTAATAACTGATGTGAAGATGCACAAGAATATCAATAGTTAGTTAATCGTCTCCGTTCATAACATGCGAAAGGAACAACATGACGACTTCTGTTTCAATCATAGGATTTTAAAACATAACTTAGAAGTTTTTCAGCTGCCGAACAATTTAAAAAAATATCCATAGCATATGCAGTATTGTCAGATCCAAACAAAAGGCGGCAATATGATTTAAGTGGTCCTTCTGGTGCTCTTGTCGATTTCGAAGGGATAGATATCAGTGAAATGGGTGGCATTGGTTTGTTACCAGATTTTGATAATTCTTTGGGCTTCTTTTATTTACGTATAATTTTTGGCATATTTTCCATTTTTCTGGAGATTTCAATTTACTGCAAAATGATAGAACTTTGATGAGATGCTGTGCTAGACTGGCTATGTTACCAAGTCGGATTGAAGAATTCCAAGAACTTCCATGATTTCATAGAATGTCATGTGGATTTCACTGCTTTTAATTCTTTTTTTTTTTTTGATGACATCATTTGTGGGAAAAAACTTTGATTTTAGTTAAATATTTTTTTTATAATACAGGACGGGTTTTTGGCGCATTATTTTCAAAGTTAGGAGTACCAATACCGACTCAAATTGGACCAAAAGTCCTATCCCAAGCTCGCAGTTTGTGTGAGGGAACGCCAACCGATGCAAAATATACTGTTTTACAAGCAGGTATACCGTATGACGGCTCAGTCGGTAAGCAAGTAAGTAAATTTATTATTTTTCAAGATATTTCTTTTGTTATCGTGATTCTGCATCCTAGTAGTGTGTTGGCAATCACTTGGTGGATATACATTAAATCTAGCTGATGTTATTATATTGGACTTTTTTGAAAGACCAATATATCAAAGTAATTCTTCAGGAGGCTGACTTTTTCAAAATAACGATGCAACCAGAATGGGAAAAAAATGGATTAATGGTTGTCTGCCGATCAACGCAAATGAGCAAATTCAAATTAGTGCTTTTCGATAGGGAAGGCGGTGTGCGGATAATTCAGGTCTTTCAGATTTCACTTTTATGCCTTCTTCATGATACAGTTGACTCAACAATGTCATTTATCTATGTCGGGATCACATGTGTTGTGTCCTAGTATGACACTAATGAAAGAAGTCTAAAAGACACAAGCCAATAATTTGGCACAGTTATAATATTCCTGCATGAAAGTTTTCAGGAGAGCAACAAGCGGAAAGGCTGTACAGTGGCTGAAATCTTCTTTGTGCCATTTAATCGAGTTAATTTAAGTGAATTTATTCCGATGAAATTTTATATGGAAGATAAAGAAACACCGCTAACATTTCATTTACTTGATACATTGGAAGTAGTTGGGGCTCATACACTTGAGCAACGTAACCATTACTTGTGCGTATACGGCGATAATTGGATTAAAGATGTTCGCTATCAGTTGAAATTTGTACCACTGAATGATTCATCCGTTTCAACCGAATGCGTTAGTTATGAATCATATAGTTTTATTGCTGAGAATGAGTATGTTCTTTGTATATAATAAATAGTTAACAGCGACGACCTTTGCTCCAAATAGAAAAACTTTTCTATAGGTGCGTAATTTGACAACTACGGAAGAAGCATTGATTAAGAAGAAAAGTGAAATGTCCAAATTCCAAGTGGAATACACTGAAGCGGTCAAAAAGTACAAAGAAGTGGTGGAGAGGCTTAAGAATGAAACCGAAGAAATTAATTCTCTTCTAAAGGTGACTAACTAACTGAATATCATTCATTCATAATGACAGATTTAAACGGATTCACTCATTTTAAGTTTATTTGATATTTACGTTTTTTGGGCTTGCGGTCGTTACATATTCTAATTTAACCATTCATTTGTCTATCCATAAATGTTAAATATTACCCAGTGATACCGGAAATTAATGGTTTTGTTATTTTGCCTGTATCGGAAGTAATATACTGAGCACTTTGAACATTTTGTGTTTCAGTGCATGCTTTTTACCGACAACTTCAATAAAAAAAGTATATTCAGATTTTTAGATTCTAATCTCATTGGGATAAATAATTTGAACCATAACTTTCGCAGCATTCTTGAGATTACAATGAGACTGGACAGTTGTCCATTGGAAAATTTTTATAGGAATAAAATCGAAAATTGCAACTTAATGAGCTTACTAAAATACAAATAAGCGTAAAAAGATTAATGCCAGTCCACTGAGTATTCCATAATGATGTTCTTAACTTTTGTTAATTTTGCTTTTCACTTTTCTATAAATTTTCTGGAATAATGAAAGAAGCAATCTATATTGATTGATTTAATTAATATTCAATATCTCTTATCACTCTTTCCTGTTTCAGTACTTTCCATTACTTTCTATTTATCTTCTTGATAGCTTAAATACCTCTAGTAGACATTAACATTTAATATCACTTGTCAGTCCTGTTAATTATTTCACAATTTACAATTATTCAATTTCTATTCATTTATGTGATATCGAAGATGGAAACGTTTTGGAAAATTCTGCGTACATTTCAGAAACGGGATTCAGTATACGATGCACTTGAGAAGGAAAGTATGGCACGCTATACTGCTTCGAAACATCTCACTCCAGCAACTTCTAATAAAGGATTATCATTCTTATGGTTTTAAATTATTATATAAATAGATATCTGGATACATATGGATTATGTTCAGTATTTTTCATTCGGTGTGTTATATGTAAATCCCCTGAACATTGCATGGTTTTTTTTTAACGAGGAATATCACTTTGTATCGGTAATGAATGAAGGGCTGTAATCTTGAACCTTCATTCTCCATTAATCTTTTTGATCGAAATGGATCATAAGTTTTTCTGGAAACTTTATTTGTGGTTATTAAAATGCGGTAGTTTTTTATTGGGTGCAAGGAAGGAGCATATTTTGTAGTTGTTCCTGTTGTGAAGAATAGTGATTCTCATTTCAATTTTCAAATTTAGCAAAATAAAGTGAGATTTTAAAATCTAGGAGTGAAATTAAATAATATATAATAGCCGTTTTAAAACGACTGTTACGAAACTGTCTTGTTTATCATTTACGATTTTATTTTGATATTTCTGACCAAAGAATTGTCGGACATTTACTTTTTAACCCATTTTAAGAATTTATTCAGGAATTAAAGTGCGGAATTAACGATAATTGATTTGTTAAAAACGGTTGCTATTTCTTCAATACACGCATCCTTCTGAATGAATTTCAGATGAACTGTACTTCTATGTGTGTATTTTTTTAAATTTTCTGGACTCTTTATATACGTTGTACATTCTGCTACAAATTATTTCCACTTCTCAGCAACACGTGTATATTTGGAATCCTTGAATGTTTCTTATTTGAAAGAAATCATTTTCTTTTCGATCTCTTGATAGGAAGAAAAGATGTAAACTTTTGTAGCAACATGCCACATATTTTCATGATAGGAAGAAAAAATGTCACCATGTTACATATTTCCATGTTCTGATCGCTTTTATATGTCAATATATTACATGCGTTACAATGGAAGCATGGCTTACGTCTGATTCCGCATCAAGCTTACAGTGGAAGCATTCTTACGTCTGATTCCGTATCAAGCTTACAATGAAAGCATACTTACGTCTGATTCCGTATCAAGCTTACAATGAAAGCATACGTCTGATTCCGTATCACTTTTGTTTCTGCCATAGCAAACCAACTGATCGTTGGCATCTACGATTCCAAATTTGCCTTTAACTTTTGTTCTTTGGCATGAGAAGAAGTTTATCATATTGTCTCTATCAATTAATATACATTTTGTTGATACAAAGGTCAAATTTTTTGGAGATAAGGAGAGTTTAAAGTTGACATATCTCCCTTCTTTCCATTCAGATATCTCATCTTTTGCAGTGTAAAGGTCAATTCTAAAACTTCAGCAAGAAAAAAGCAAAGGTCAACATTGACACTTGTCATATCATGCGGCGGTCATCGGTCATTTCCCTGTCAACCGCGTGCATTGGCTGTATCTCAATGGCATCTCAATGCAAGTGTGCATGCATGCAGTATGTTTAATGTAGACCAACTTTCATAAGATGGCATCTCTATGGGTCATCCGTTTCTACACTGTGAGTCATCTGTTTCTACACTATGAGTTATCTATTTCTACACTATGAGTCATCTATTTCTACACTATGAGCCATCTGTTTCTATCAAGATACCGGGATCCTTTCTTTCTCTGATTCTATTCGTTACTTATGAATCAAATTTATCGACTAATTGAATCAATAGATGGGTGGTACTGATACATTTTTGTATGTATGCGTGCGTGTATGCGTGTGCGTGTCGTTCTGTGTATGTGTATGTAGACGATTGGATGGCGTGCTGAGCAAGTTGCAGTTGCAGTCGATGTGAGTGATAGCGCCTATGGAAGTTATGTGATGTGGCAGTAAGTATTGCTGATTTTGTGGGTGGCCCCGCAAGAAGCATAAAGTTTTGTTTGAACACGACGATATTTCTTACCACTGGAGTTCACGGAACCTTCCTATCTTTCGGATTTTGACGTGACATTAAACGTTGGCGACATACCATTTTTGTTCCCGGAACCTTCCTTCCTCTCTTTCGGATTTTGACGTAACATTAAACGTTGCCGACATATCATCATTGGGTAGCAAGCATGTCTGTTTATATTTTACATCCGCAAACCGTAACGACACCTAGTTATTCGTCGTCAGTTCTTAAAGCACGCAGTGTATCAGCGTCCGTGTTGCCGCGTTATTGCGCGGCACGCCCGCTAACTGTGGCGGAGCGACAGTCACTTCGTACAGTTATTCCGGTGCAAAATGTGCAACGATCTGGTGGGAAAAATGCTGTATTTTCGCAACCCATTGAAGAGTTGCTTGGTTTGGAAACTCCGGCAGAACATCCAGCTCGAAAACGTGAACGGCTGAATCATTTGACAGCGGAAGAGAAACAAAACCGACGTAAGTTAAAGAATCGTGTAGCTGCGCAGACGGCACGTGATCGTAAAAAATATCGTGCAAGTAAACTTGAAGAAGCGGTTCGAATTCTTATCGTAGAAAACGGCAAATTACGCGAAGAAAATAAATGCTTGAAGAAAACATGTGAAGAACTGAAAAGTCAGAATGTCGAGTTGCAGGATTTGTTGAACAACAAACGGGTGATACATGAGGAACAATGCTCAGAGACAGAAGTTAGTAGTAGTACAAGTAACAGTAACATGCCATCATCGTCCCTTGGATCTGCCGAATCCATTCGCGGGCCCCAGCAGAGGGAACAGGCGATGATGCGTTCATTGGCGATTTTAATGCTTTTCTGTCTAGCGATGAAATGCAAGAAATCATCGGGGAAATCTGCGCAGCTGATCGAACAGCAGATTCAACGTTGCAAGATATTGATGGAACGGAGCTCGAGCGGTTTTGTTCAGAAATACTTAGCGAAATTGATAACACTACTGAGACATCGGATACCATCGATCGAGAATCGAAATCTACGAAAAGCTTCAACACGCAAGGTCGAATGGACTGCACAACACCAGATATTATTATAGCACCGGAATATTTAAAATCCAATCCAGAAGTCGATAAATCGATTCTTACCTGTCCAGAGATTACCACTGATGCAGCAGAATATATGGAATCATCATCTTCCTCTATCAATTTGGATTTGGAAAGTGATCATGAATGTAAATGTGAACAATTTTCACCATCATCTAATGCACCAAGATCTTCTTCTGATGCATCATCAAAACATTTCAGTTCATCTCCTCCTTCATTTATTTTTTTTGACGAAATAGAAGAAGGAAACTTAAGTGATAATAACTCTTCACCGCTTATTAGTGATAATGATCCAATGTTTTGTGTTCCGCATAAATGGGATGTCGACGACGATTACATATAAAACCACCACCGATAAATGATAGTTGTTATTGCAAGTTCAATAGAACTTAAGTTTATTTGTAAGTTTTATTTTTCACTTCTCTTTTAAATTGCTTTTATTAAATGTCAAATGAGAGTTCTGGAATATCTTCAGAAGTATTTTTGTTAACAAAAGCATTTTCAGAACTGAAGGGTGAATATAGAAATTTTTGGTGCAGGAGTAAACATTCCTGGTCATTCTTTTATTGCATTCATAGCCGTCAAATTTTTTAAACTTTCCCTCCTTCTCTCCTTCAGGTCTATGTGTTATTCTGTAGATTCGTTTATATCTTTATCTGTTACCATATTTTTGTTTATTAGAAGAATGAGTAAAATAAATGCTCTACGATTATTTATTTTACTGCTGTTTAAAAATATGCTAAGAAGAGTTTTATATTCTGTATATTGTTTTTCGTGATTATTTGTCAATTGTTTTCATGCACTTTTGTGTTTCGCTTATTACACTGAATACCAAAATGAATTTAAGGTCCCAGAGACACATTCAATTCACATCAGTCTTCATGAAATTAAGGTGTATGTGTGTGAAGATTCATTTTGAATCTGCTAATCCAACAATGAAAATAGGCGTACCTGTATCTATCACATACAGTTTTTATGAATTGAATTTTATTATTCGACATCATTTTTTTGTGGAAAGATCCCCAAACGATTGTGCAGAAAGGTGCATCTGTGATATATTAATATATATAATTTTCAAAGAATTACATGGGATTATTAACAATTTTATAAAATTGCTTTATTATTAGAAACAAACTTTATGGGACCAGTCCGGTGAAAGAAATAAATTCTTTAAATTAATTGCCATTGTCTTCATCATTGTTCTCGCTATCGGACATTTCCACATCTTCCAGTTCATGCAGTGGAAACCTTAAAATAGCTGCTACGCCGCCAAATGCGCTAAGTTGTTCACCTGACACATGCATTGAGGAGAATATTAACACATCGGAACCCTGTAAATTTGCAACGGAAAGTCTGATTTGTTTTTAGTTTTTCTTATCAGAGCACTGAGAATATTATCCTAGTATGATGTTAACCAGTATAAGAAGTATGAGAAGAATCAGCTAGTTCATTAGGTTAATGGAAATCTCAGAATAGCTGCCAAGCTGACCGAATACTAAGTTGCTCATTTGATCATCTGATACCTTCCATTGACGAGAATATCATTTCAAAAATTCCTACGAATTATTTACCAAATTTACTTGCCTGATCCTTTACGGACTCTGCCAGTTCAACATACTTCTTGCGCAGCTCAATATCGTTTGATCTAAACAACGAATCGGACAACAACAATTGTTCGATAGCTAACTGTTCGTTAGCCATTAATACATGCTTATAACCATAAAAGGCACGAGCTGGATCAGTGGCCATTAGATCATAAAATGTGTTAAGTGCTTTAACTTCAGCTTGAGCCTGTAAGAACGGAAATAACATTTATTAACCGTTTTCATAGATGAGTTAGATCTCTCACCTCAGACATATAGTCCTCAAGAATTTCAAAGCATTTATATTACTAGTCCTCGCCGTCGAGATTTTAACATCGTCTAAGAAAAAACTTTAAGAAAATTGAAAATATTGGGAAGATAGCAGATCACACCGTGTCACTTCAACTTACTTTGGTATCTGAGAGAGCAGCTGCTACATTGGGATTTGATAGTACTTCTTTAAGTGCATGCTTGAAGCCACTACTTGCATGAGCAAGTAAAAATTTACTACGACCTTCTACAATCGACTTGTTCCCATGCTTGTCGGCATATTCTATTAAATAATTTAGAAATTGCTCGTTCAGGAAGCCACGACTAGCTATTAATATGCATTTTACCACCTGAAATACGAAATGGAACTAATTTTTTTTGGATGAGTGGGTGTGAAATTTTTCAAAAATTGAAATGACCAACTTTCATATCAACGTGTCTAACAAATGCCGCTGCAATAAGTGCGTAAAAACGTCGTATACCTTTCTCATGCTGACTTGACAGACCCTTTCTCTTCCTCGGAATCTGAAAGCAAGCACACTACAAACTCATGAACATAGACTAAATTATTTCAATCACTTAAATTTTTGTTTGTTTAAATTTTATAACTTATCTTCTCAATCTTATTACAAGATGACGTTCATCTAACCTGCATATCAATTTTTGCCTTGACGATAGTCATCTGTTTGGTTACCAAACATAAATTTGCCAAGCCCTCATGCATCACAATAGCAGCCACATCGGCAGTTCGGGATGGCTGAATTGGAAAATTAAAAATGAAATAGAAATCTACAACCGATCACAGAAAAACCATAGCAGGAAATGGATACCATCTTATAAAAAAAAAATAAAGAAAATAAAATGTATAAATGAAGCCTAGGGAATGGACAAAGTAATTCATATCTTTTGCAAGACCACCCTACGACTACACGAGAAATCTTGACAGCTGCTGTCAGGATCAACAAGAGTATTGAAAAATTATTTAAAAATACCAAAATAAAGTAATATTGAGTGAAATCTTTGACAAAAACAAGCAATTTGAAGCCTAACATCAAGCGCCAAGTCTAGGCGATTCAAATCTATCGAATCCCAATACGGTTTCCATAACTTGAACTTCTTGCCAACATCGATATCCAATGTATGATATTGTCCCATTTTGACATGCATATTTTCAGCAATATTTCTACCTTTCAAATGCAAAATGCAAACTGCCGGATCAAAATCAATGTTTTCAATGGAAATCGATAAAACAGTATGTACCCGATGGCTGAAACAGTGTAACGATTAATATATTGGCTCCTATTCTCTTATAAATTCGTAGGAAACTTAAGCCATTATGCAAAGAATATGCGAATAAATGATTTTTATGAAAATAATCGATAAGCTAGATAAACAGAAGAGAAAAAGAAAAATTGATGTACGAGGATTAACTATAGGGAGCTTTATCAATTTACTCTTTAATATCAATATTGAAAAAATCGAAACAGTATGTCTTTCTTAAGTGAATCAATAATCTCCATTACTGCATATTACCTAGACGTGCTGCCAGTGTTCGATTCCGTTGTAACCTTTCGAACTGTTGCACACCGCACTGTATCGCCAATTCGTACTAAATTATAAACATGCCACATGTCTTCTGCTTCATCACATAATATTGTCACTTCTCTGCAACCAGATTTGTTCAACGGCTCCGTGGAAATTAACAAAACAGAAAATGATGGAATATGGATAGGAATCGTTGGCTAAACACTGCACATTACATAAAGCTTCGCATACCTTTTGAAAAATTGCAAAAATTTCGAGAGGTCAAATGTCAAAAAAAGGGAAGAAAAATATCGAGAATCCAACGGTATCTCTATCCATAGCTCCGCTACTCGTTCTTTTTGTGAAATAAGTTTGTCAAACAGATATTACATATTTAGAAATGCGAAACATGTTTAATAACATGATTTATATTTCTATAACAATAATTACGGAAAAACTCTAACAGGTACAGCAGTAACAGCGATGATATAAGGAACATCTGCATCTCAGTGTCGTGAAATCATCCTGAACGCATACCTTTGTATACATACAGGATTAATTAATGAAATTAATGAGTAACACAAACCCAACACCATTTTTGTCGATATATCGTCTGAATTGCTTCATTTCTCTGAATCAATCCTGGTTTGATCATCATTCATAATTCTAAAAGTATTTTATCAATCAATTATTTTCCTGAATCCCATACCTCACTTATTCAGACTTTTCTAAATCTTCTCTCCTGCTCCTAGATAATCAAAAAAGTAGAAATGAAGGCTCAGAAATTGACCTGTTCGTCACTATGAATGTCGCCTATCCTGCAAAACGTTAACGACTACTCACATCAATCATCCCGATGAATCCCGATAAAATTTCCCCCTGCTTACATTAATCTCCCTCATTTCCCAAACTGCCGACTGGTATTTCACGGTGTCAGCATGAAACTTCTAGCATTTTGCAGTTGCAATGCTAGACGCATCTTCTTTTTTTACACCGCCCCGGCAATTTATTACTTTCGCTCTTTTCACCCAACTTCGTGTCTCTTTCTCCACTTACAGGTTACGAGAGTTGACCCGAACAATTTTTGATACCTTTATTCTCCTCATTTTTACCCATCCACCTACATATCCATCCAGATACGTACATTAACTAAATACCCGCAGACCCACGTACCCACGTACACTCATTTATCAACTCATACGCATACTCTGCATACTTACGCACACATGTATACACGCAGACACACATGCATACAAATACACAAGCAGAGTATCAAGGTTCATTTAAATTGGATAAATGACCTCTGACCCTTGGAGCAACTCCTTGGTTTACTGGCAGTTATTAATTTTTCTTCATAATTGATCGTTTGTCTGTTCTAACCATTCCAGAATTACTAAACATTGAACGATTCTTACACATATTTAATTTTTTTTTAATATTTTAAATTCGAAGAGACAAATACAAAAAAAAAAAAAACTTAAAGAATGAGTGGAATTGATTTGATCTTAATGATTTAATCTAATTCAATGTTTGACTTTAATGATTTAACGTAACCTAATTGATTTTAATATCCATCTTGTTGCTAAACATCTTTCCTGATGAAATATGCAAATTAATAGTTAAGAGAAAAATTCGTTTTTATTTGAAAAAAGGAGCTTTTTTTTTCTTGCAAGGACGGAAGCGCAATTAATTAGGAGAACTACAATAATGTTGGCCAGAGAATCGAACTGTAAGATTTCATAATGTTGGCCAGAGAATCGAACTGTAAGATTTCATAATGTGGCCAGAGAATGGAACTGTAAGGTTTCCGGAATGCCCGCTAAGAAGAACATGTGACATGGTAGTAGTGCTATGCAATGTGCTTCCAAAAAAGTATTTTAATCAATGGATGGATTTCTCTTTTCGGATCAGTTAGTATTCAGTAAATTAATGACAGCCGGTCATTTCCGTGGTTATTTGTCACATCATTTCTTAATTGGCTCTCATCCCTGATCCACAGTTAATTTTCTTTGTGTGTTTGTGTGTGTGTATATATATATATATATATGTATATGTATAAATGGATTTTTCTTCGGGAAAAATTTTTTGATGATTTGCTGCATTCATCTTTGAGTGAAACAAATCAATTTTCGTTTTTAATTCTTTTCAGCCAAAAAAAAGAGAAATGACCATATGAGTGACCATGTGATTCTTGCATTAATGATGTTTTCAGTTCCAATCATTGTTGTTAATTAATATTTGTTATTGACATATAATGTTTGGATATTTCGATTCATCACTACAATGAATCATCGCCATCCCAATTTCCTGATAATGTAATTCTATAGAGTGTAATCAGTATTGTTCCATCTTCTATATACCTACATGTAATTTAAATTTTAATTAGATTGAAAGTAAGCCTTATCCTTGTTCATCTTGGATAAATGTTATGACATTTTATAACAAATTTTATTCATTGCAGTCGTAGAAGCTTGAAAAGTCTCAAGAAAAGAGAATGGCGACATCACGAGAGTATGCCAATATGCCACAAACAATATTTGACAGAGGTCAGTTGTTCCTATAGTTACCCTTTCATAGTTCATGTCCATATGATGTGGTGCTTATTCGTTAGCCTCTCTGCTTGAAACGGTTCTGCGAAACCGGTTTTCAACCGAATTTAATTTTTTCACTTCTTGATTAATCGAGAAGTTTAGTTCTGGTTACTTTTAACATTATGGTTTAAAATGTTCAGTTTTATTTGTTTCGCATGTTGGAAGAAATTTGCTCGGATTTTCGGCAATGATTCTATTAAATTTGAAAGTAGATAAGTAAAGTGGTTGGTTGTAAGTTATGAATTTCTTTGAAAACAAACCTTGAATTTTTATTTCGGTTACGAAATCTAGTGAATTTCAACCATAATTAAGTGCTAATATAGCCTTTTTTATAGTGTATGCATTGATCCCTCGGAATTTCAATGAAAGTGCAGAAGTTAGGAGTGGAAAATTTCTTAGAGAAATCCCTTAAAGGGTTAATAATGCTGTTGGAAGTTTTTCCATCGGGAAATATGTCAAATTTTAAGTTGTTGTTGTCTGGTCACAAAAAAATGAGTTCAAAAGTTAATAAAAATTGTAAATTTAAGATGCTCTCTTTTTAAGCTGAAAGGATAAATCAGGTATATAAGGTGAGGAATGTGGGTTATGGTTATTTTAGAAAGTAGGATTTGTAGAATTAGATTAAATTTAAACTTTTAGTTTTCAAAACTGAAGATTTTTTCTATTTAAATTAATAAAATTTTGTTTTCGCGGTTTTGATTTTTTTTATTACTTACTATATTGTAGTTTTTTTATTTCGGTCTTAATATTTTTTTTAGGTTTTTAGAGTGGGACCCTTTAAAGAGTTACATTCCAGTATGTTTAGGTATTTTATTTATGAGTTGTTATATTTCTTTAGGTTTACATGTTTGGTATTCTTACTTTGTTATTTTAATTTTTTTGAGAGGTGTGCTTTCTTTATTAACTTATTTTTGTAGTTTATCTAATTTTAGTTATTATAACAATTATTTTTATCTATTTGTGTTGTTTGTTTTATGTTTTGTTTTTTTGTTTTTTTTTTGATTACGACTTTTTTTTTATTATCTAGATTTTAATTTTCTATGTGTATACTGTGATTTTAATTATTACTATACTTTTTGGATTATTTTTTTATTGTTGTTATTTTTAAATTTGATTAGATTTAATTTGGGTGGAAAATGTTTTATGCGCGGATTATAATATTAAAATAGATTGTCTATATCTGATTACGGCTCAGCTAGGATTAATATTTATTGTTTGGATTTAGTTTAATTAAAATTTCTTTTTTTGGGTCAGAAGATTTTTTCCAGAATTTTATATATGTTTTTAAATTCTTTGTTTTTTCTGCCTGCGAGTTTTACTTTGACCTATATGTGAAACTATGGTAGTATGTTGGGAATTATATTGATATCACAAATTATTTAAGGTGAGAACAATTAATTAGAAGCATAGGACGAATCACATCACTCCCAACTTTCAACTTCATTTCATCTCATTTCCTTTTCTTTAATGTACGCAGCATTGATTTGCTGATTTACTATTAATTATTTTGGGCGATGAAAAAAAAGCGACAAAATCATTCCGGTTTTTTAGGGATTATTACAATTATTGTTTTCTATCTTGTATGAAATATTTTCATCATGTTTTCAATTTTCAAAATTTCTAAATGAAACCTCGATTTTAATTACAGTATTTTTCAATCACAAATTGGATCTAGGCAATTTACCAATCTGATGTGAATGATTAATGGTTGCGGTTTTTAATACTATTGATTTTCATACCTATGTCGAATAAGTTATTGATAGTCCATTATCATTTGTCAAAAACGACATTGCTTGCAATGATTGATTTCGATTAGCCAGATTTTTTTATTTTTTTAATTGAACTTTTCAGCAGATAATACAGATTTGGATATAAGCGATGAAATGGAAGAAGTTCGCGAACTGTTGTATGAATTAATCAAAACAAACTTTTCATCGGGTGTTATGGCAGAACATTTAGCGAAAGTTTATACGGAAAGGTTGCTGAATTTACACTTTGTTTTTTCTTAGGTATGTATTGTAATTGATAAATTAGCAAACTTTTCCGTTTCATTTGGCAGGACAGTAAGTATGTTGTTATAATATAATATTCGGTAAACTAAAGAGATGGTAGTACTTGTTGTCACCTGTTATTTTTTACTGTTTATACTGTTTATTATGTTTATTTTACTGTTTACTGCTGTTTATTTTTAGTCCTGAATTTGAAATAAACATTCATTTTCAATCTTTTGTTTTTATAATTTCCCATTTATCGAATTTTTCTGCCACGACAAGTAATATATTTTAGAAGTCATTATTCTATTTTTATTGTTAAAATTCTTGAAAACTATTTTTAAGATATGTAAACAATAATGTAAAGTTTTTCACTTATGATAATTTTTATTCCATTAACAACATACGAAATTCAAGATTAACAACCGTAATGTAATTCATTGAGTAAGTTTATAGCAGTTTATATTTATATAAACAGTAAGTTTAGAGTTTGTTTAACAGTATGGATTTTTCCAGCTATGAAACGCGTGGTTTAGGACCACTGCTTCCGAACAATTGGCTTGATCATGTACGAGTGGCAGAAGAATTTGAAGTGGTTAATCGTGGTCCAATTGCAATGGTTTACACACGTCAACGTAATGTTCCACCACTTATCATTGAATCACCATGTAATTCGTTAAGTAAGTTGAGAAGACTTTAACTTTAACGATTGAAAATTTGCGCAAATCAAGTTTAGAATACATTATTTATCTCTCTTCCATAATATAAATAACTTATAGAACTACAACTTTTACTTCCACTACTTCTCAATACTATGCTGCAACAGAAAAACATATGCTAAATAGTTTCATAAGAAAATAGATTTTGTTTTCGTTTAAATCTATTTTTATTTAATGGAGCTTCCCGATGAGTCCCTTTTATTTACAATGTCAGTGAATTGGGTAAAGTAGTGAAATGGTTCAATTTCTTTTTCTCTGTAAATCTACCAATGAATCAATAACACGTACTAAAGTTGTAAGTTTGTTTATAGTAAGATGCCAGGAATCGTATTCATTTTTGTTTCAGTCACAACTACACCTCACTTCATTAAGCATATTCTTACAATCTTTGTTTGTTTCCTGAGAAAAAGATAGAGAGAGGAATACATTAGCAAAAGCTTTACTTAAACCTTGTCACCGCATCCATAACTCATTGCGACACATTTGTATGCAGTACATAAAAACTTTTTGCTTATTGAAATGCGAAGAGATTCACATGTTTTTATTTTCCTCTTAATTCAAATCGAATAAAATGTTTTTCTTCCTTCTTTTTTATTTTCATTTTTAATTCCTGTTCCACGTTATTTCATTTTCTCATTAAATTTCTTAAGTATATCATTACTGTACGTATCATTTGCAAGAAAAAATTTCTCTTTGTTCAAATATTTTTTCACTAATTTCCATTAGTTTTAATAACAATGATCGATTGAATTAAGTTGATTGGTTTTGGTAGTGGTGTTACAATTGTGTTGGGCAGAATACTGGAAGATAATTTTATTGAATTACCTGATCTATTAGTTCTGACATTAACTGTTCATATTACCTAATTATCTGTTCCTAGTTCTGACAAGAACTGGTGACGATTTAGTTGTGGAAGCAGGATGATCTACTACCCCCTTCGAACTGTTTCTGTCACGTCTTTTTTCGAGAGTAAACGCTGTATGGTATTAGTGTCGTAAAAGTTGAATTTTTATATTTGTGAAATAATTGACATTGTTTTTTTTTTTTTTGTATGAAGAAATATTAAAAAAAAGCTTAACATAATTTCCTTATACAAGAAATTCCTGCTGATATTATGTTTATCTTTTTTCTTCTAGACATAACGAAGAGTCTTGCATCACCTATATCAAGGAAAACAGCTCGGATTAGGCTTACTGATCGAGAGTTGGCTCAGCAGGTAACATCTTTTGATGAATGCTGCTTCAGAAAATTCAATTTTTGCATTACTTTATGTCAACTCAAGAATCATTTAATTAGCTCTATAAAAGTCTTAATTTTGATAGGGTATTTCTTAAATGGAGTAACGTAGAACTGAGAAAGGCTAACATCAGAACAGTAAAACATTTATCTTGAAAGATTCAGGAAATGATGCGTTTACTTTTTGGGTGCTTCAAGCAGAGTTTGAGTGGTTGAATAATATATGATGGTGATAACGAGTGGTATTAGTAACGAATGGTAATAATGAATAATGAGTAATGAATAATGAATAATGAATAATGAATAATGAATAATGAATAATGAATAATGAATAATAATAATAATAATAATAATAATAATAATAATAATAATAATAATAATAATAATAATAATAATAATAATAATAGTAGTAATAATAATAATAATAGTAATAATAATAATAATGATAATAATAACAATAATAATAACAATAATAGTAATAATAATAATAATAATGATAATAATGAATAATAATAATAATAATAATAATAATATAATGATAATGATAATGATAATAATAATAAATAATAAATAATAATAATAAATAATAATATAGTAATAATAATAACAGTAATAATAATGAACATTAATAATAGAGAATAGTGATATTAAATGAAACAGTAATAATGATGTTAATGAACTATCAATAATTAACAACGTACGATTTGAATTTTTTTAAATTAATTTTAGATGAAATCAATATTATCATTCGAACCAATCATTTGTCCGTCAACAGTAAGTGTTATTGTGATGAAATGTGATGAAGGCGCGGCTGATATTTATGTACATTTGGCCGGTACAAGAAATAATTTTGAAGTGCTTCGATCGGCAATGGATTCATACTACGAAGAGCAGTCTTCCGGTGAAGCAGTGACAGAACCCGAAGTTGGTGGTGTTTATGCGATTCGCGAATCGGATGGACATTGGTATAGAGCACTGTTGAAAGTAAGCAAAACTTAAAATTATTAAAAAATTAAATTACGTGGGAGTTTTTATAATTTTTTTATCGTTGTAATAATAAATTTCACGACAGAAAATTTCATTCAAAAATTTAAGTGCTAATTGAAATTAAGAAAATGAATTTTATCATTGTTTTAAAATATAGAGAGTTATTCTATATTAATAGTTTTTTTTTTTTTTTTAATAGCTTCCTGAATATTTCACATTACTGGATAATGGTCGAATGGTACATGTGAATGGTGCAACGATTCGACGTCTTCATGCAGAATTTGCGCTTCCAAGGATATATCCCATTTATGCGTTCATTGTTACTTTAGAAAAAAATTGTGATAATGCTCCATCATTATCTATTTTGCGAACTGCTTGTCACACTCAACTTCCATTACCGGTATAGCTTATTTTGAAAACGGTTGAAATTTTAAAATTTAAGATTGAATTGATTGAAATTAATGAATAGCACTAATTCCAAAATCAATAAATATGACATACTTATTGATATATCCCTTTAATTTCGTCGGAAATTTTATTTATTAGCTTTGATTCAGAAGAGAAGTAGTTTACATGTCCGAAATAAAAAAAAAAAAAAAAAAAAAGATGAGTTGATGACAGTCTAATGGTACAAGTTAAGTCTAAAGTAATAAATTTTCTCTTTAATTTGATATTTAAATTGCAGGAGATCTCGTTTGCTTCCTGTCATGCGATTTTCATCACTTGAAATTTGAAAAAAAAAAATTTAAAAATTAAGCATGGTTTTTTTAGATAATAAACTTAATAAATGGTTTGATATATGAAAAATTGACTCTAAATTGATATTAAACTTAATGCTTGATGTATGATCGTTGATATTTGATACTTGATACATTTGATACTAAGCCATTTTCAATACTATAAAAACATTTAAGGATTATATATCAGGTTAATAAAAGAGATGCAAGAGAAAACGAAGTGTACAACATCTTTATTCTAACCTCGTTTGCAGTCAGCTTTTTAGCTACGATTCTTATCCGCGTATATCGAAAATGGCTTAGTAAAATATAATGTTCAAAGTTCAATTGTATGGATTGAGGACCGGAAAGAGCCCGAGAAGTAAGTGTTTTTAATTGAATTCAGAAAATTTTCAAAATTTAATCTGACGAAGCGTAAAACTTCATAATATTTTGATTTCAATTAGATAGAAAATATCACTTTTATTTTACGTTTATTTGCATAGGCTGTTGTCAGTATGTAATTTTTTGAGAAAGTAACAGGTTAATATAATGTTCTTGACCGTTTCAAAAGAAAAATTATTTAATTGAATGTATGTAAGCGACGTTTTTCAGATTTTAGTTTTCTTACTTATGTCAGAATACGAAATATACTGTATGCAATAATCGAAATTTTTAAATGAAGAATTTTTAAAATAAAATTCAAAAATTTATTTATAAGCACAGACAGTACTCATTTTGTTCGAGTAATAGAGAAGATAACGTTATTGTATTTGATCTGTATTAAAACAACCGCTCTTTTAAAATGAAATTTTTTGGCGTAATTACAGGAATGTGTTAAAAGTAATACCAGCATTACCACAATATCCAGTGACCGCTGGAGAAGTGGAATTAGTTGCCATGGAGTTGAGTGACATGCCAAAGAAACGTTTTGCTGCTCATGTTTTGACTGTATTCGATGCCGATAACATTAGCATACGACAAAGCTCGTTTGTGCGTTTCTGTACTGTATTACTTAATACTGTAACTTTCCATCATGAACTTTAATCTCAATATGAGTGACCATCTCATAAATTCTCACCAAAGAAAACAAAGTGCTGTTCCATTTCAGGATCCGATTCCGGACTACATAGTCAGTGCAGTAAAGCGAGATTCCTTAGCACAACCATCACCACCACCTTTCAGCGAATTAATACCAGGACGTTTCTATGCTGCTAAATTTCGTCCGGACTCGAATTGGGAACGTGTGCAACTACTTGGTCCAAGTGCTGTTGATTCTAATTGTTACCGTGTCTATGCCGTTGACATTGGCTTATTCGGTATTGTCCGGAAATCAGATATCCGTCATCTAAGAACTCCAGTTGGATTACGAAAGATTTTAATGGCGAAATGTAAGGTTAGTGATGTTTTCTGATTTTCTATTCTTGATTTTTGATTCGTGAAATTTCTCAACTGTTCAATTCTGAACTATTTTGCTTGATTCACCTCAATGATTATTACAAAAAACATTTTGCTTGTTCGGCTGGCATTTAATATTCCTTCATTTGTTGGTTTCCTCATATCACTACGAATAGTTCTTCTATTGCTCTAACTTAATGCATTATCACATTTAAAAAACAATAAAACTTTTTGCGAATTCACAACTCGGAGAAATATTTTATTTTTTGTATGGAGAAATGCATTATTCATCTTTGCATTTTTTCAGATAGCAGGAATTAAGCCGAAAAATGGTAGTGAATTATGGTGTCGTGAGGGTCAAGCAGCGGTATGCAATGTATTAACTAGTGCAAAACATATAGAAGTAGAACCAGTCAGTGATTGGGAATTATTTGGGGATCAAGGTTGTACTATGGTACCATTTGCGACGGTAAAGATTTTCGCAAATGGTAATAATGTTGGTGAAATGATTGTTGAACAGGGATATGCTGAATGTACACAGTGATTCTTATATAGCCTTCTACATATATCGCGTGTGCTAATATGTTAGTGGAATAACAATTGAACAATGTTATGCTCAACAATATTCAGTGATAACTCTTTTTATATTTTATCATCCTTAATATAGCTTTTGGTAGTTGGCATTGATTAGTCATTCTCCTGCAATTTAAAAACTTTGTGAAAAAAAATTTTTTACCGTAAAAATGAAGTTTCAATTTAAATATATCACACCAACGTTCTGTTCAAATGTTGGTACATTTAACTGAAATCTGCTCATTACTGAGGATTATTTTGAAGATTTCATAGAATTTAATTTTTGGTAATATGTGGTGAAAATTTATGGACATAATTCCTATACTAACAACCTATTCTCCGATGACACAGAGTTCAGCATGAACTGTGAATTACGTTTAAGATACATTTGCTCTAGCAATTAACATGTTTCGTTTTCTCTCTCTCTCTCTCTCTATTTCTATTTTATAATACCGAGCAATTGTTTCACTACGCTGTTGAAAGGTTTTCGAATAGAGAAAATTGTGAAGTATAATGTCCTCTTAGTGAAATCAATAGTACTTTTCGATAGGAAATAATATATATCTTATTTATCTATATTTGATTGCATTATATTATTTTTCTGTAACTTACTAAATCTGATAATTATAAGATTACTATAATATAATACTAAAAGAAAATATGCCATTACTAGTTTTCTTGATTTTGTATTGTACAGATGGGCAGTTAGGCTATTTTCAGAGAATTCGAGGAAGAAGAATTACTGCCACACTCTCTTCAAAAACGAAATGCATAAATACTTTTGAAATTATCATAATCTATACAATTTTTGGTTGAATGATAAGATTCGTCTTATCATTCAACCGATCCATTTTTTCGTTGATTTTTTGATTTTAAAAGAAAGAAAAAGTCCCTTAAAATTTCCAATTTTTTTGCTTTCAGAGTTCCAGTCTTTTTGAAACCCTGATTAAAAACTTATAAAATTTTGATTTTACTTATGTCTGTCAACAGATTGAAATGATATGCCTATTTATAGTTATTTCGTGTACTTATAAATACATATGTGAATAGATCCGCATTTGATTCAACTATCGCTTACCATTTACTCGTTACTTATTGTTTTTGAATAAGTACTCAGATTCTCGTCACAATTAGTATCAAAATTTCGGGATGATGTCAGGTATTTTTTGAGTATGGCAACTTTGGGGATGACATAATTTACTGTTTTTACTTCAACTTCTTTCTTCATATGGTACATTCAATGGTGATATGTTTTTGTTGATGAATATGTTGCTCTTTGTTTAAGTGTCAGATTTTTAGGTAAGCTAAATTAATTGTAGTAATTTTTTTAGATCGCATAATGTGTTAAAAGCGTAATGTGTTTTGTAATGCCCGATGGTTAAATTTGAAAGTTAAATAATTTATTTGTTCAGTTTTTCATTCATCTCTGTCTTCTGTGTCTAGTTGTTTCAGATTTTGTTTGTTTTAAATTTTTCAAAAGCTCATATTATGTGCCTGTCATTTCCATTCTTCTCATAAATCATTTCTTTTCATTCATTTTACTTTCTCTTCAGTAGTTATTTGATTCTTCTCGAAATCAAATTGAATATTTTTATACATACTTTAATTTCTACTTATTAATAAGCCTATTCAATTATAATTTGGGAGAGAATGTATAAAGGTAATAAGAAATAACGAAAGACAGCAAGGAAATTTTGGTAATATAGTCAAACTAGTGAATTCTTTTGAATAACCGCAAGTATAAAGAGATAATAACAATGAAATTAGTTGCATCGAAGTACTTGTGAAAGTATTTTTCGAATTTTAACTTAGGAAAAGAAGGAAGAGACCTGAAATTTCCAACCAATGAATTGTATCTGCGTTTGATTTATAGGTAATAATATTGTTGAAATTTGGTACAATGTCTTTCAACTTTTTGACTTTCTTTCTGCTTCTGCTGCTTCATAGTGTTTCCATCAGTTAAATTAATTAGAATTAATTCATTCAAGTAATTGGTTGGTTCTGTTTTCTGTGTCCAGTTAAAATATGATAAATATGTAAGAATTTGTTTAATTTTTCCAATTTTTGTTTTGTATAGAAATTGTATATATTTCTGTCCATCGCTTACTTTTCATAAAAGTATTGATGATAAAAGTTAAGTTTGGCCTTTGGCCGATATTGCCAGATTCTACAACTATTTTTCCTTTGAAAGCACCACTAATCAAATATTTTACTGCTAGCGGCATTTGCATTTCATTTAGTTCTCTGAATTTCCAATTGTTCACATTTTAAAATGTTTACTTTGCAGTTTTTCTTTGAAACTTTTTTTTTCACATTTAAGCAAAGATTGGCGCTAACTTTATGGAGAAAATCTTGATTTCTAATAAATGGCCAAGATTAGTTGTTGAGACGAGATGAATTGGCCTGGTTCAGTTCTGACGAAGGTGTCTGTATACCATTCACAGCATGTCTATCCTTTCAAGTGTTTCTTTGTTGTTACTTCATACTTCCAGCTCTCCATTTTACTAAAACAACTGAGGAATTTTTCAATACAAAAATTCTATACAAATAAAATTACTAAATAGAATCATTTTACTGTATCGAGAAGTGACAATTTTCTTTTAAATTGTACCAAAATTAATAAAAAAGAAAGCACTTCGAATTCGATTCAATTATACTACAGTTTGGATATTAATATCAAGGCATTTTGATTCGCATCAAGTTGATTGATCGGAACTATGCTACTAATTACATGCTAATATCTTGATATGGATTTACGAATAATGATCATAATATTGATAGTCATCCAGTAAATAAAAGTTGAAATTGAAAGCTATAGCGTGACAGTGGCATATCACGTGACAGTGACTGTGATTGTCACATCGTTCTCAACTTAGGTAACAATTATTGTCGAATCTTACAATTTATTTTGTTTTTTAATTTTGAAAATTAGAAAGTGAAGGAAGGCGTGGGTGTGCATATTTATGGAAACTTTTTAATTTATTTAATAAAATTTCTAAGATAAATGCTATCATTAGTATGCGAATTTTTTTTATGAACTATAATTTTGATTCATTTCTTTGCACTAATCATGACAACAGTTACTGATATATTCGTATCAAAATTTGAAATTTCCAAAGTGAACATTCCTACTGACAACTTACATTTTTTTATTTACTATTGTCGTGTTACTTTAATCAAAAGTTATTTTTAGAGCATTGCTGCTCATTTTGCTTCTCTGACTTCTTTACCGTCAAATTTTCTCAGATAACTTCTTAGTATTATTTTGGAAATGCATTGAACTTTTCTTATCTCTATTGAAATTTTGTTTATCATACTTTATTTCTTCACGACCATATCAACATTAGCGGTATCTAGCAGTGGCTATTTTATCTCTCCCTTGCAATTATTAATGTTTATTTACTTTAAAAAAAATACAATTACAATATACGCCATAATATTGTAAATAAAATTCATTTTAATTTTAATTTCCAAAATTTTGCATTTGCAATTTCGATAAGTTCATTTTTTTTAGCAAATATTTCTTTTTGGCTAATCATTTTTTGCTTGTTGAGATGCGGTTACGGGTTGATGTGTGTCGCGCGATCGTGCTAACTTCTCTGGTATGGATGATGATTGATGTGATCATATTATTTCGTTTTCTTGACACTGGTAGTAGTGGAATAACTTCAAAGTAAGTCCTACTTCGTATACAGTTTATAGCCCGAAATAACTGTTTACTACTAATTAATAAGTCACTTTCAGTTTTACCAGACCTATTCTGTTTGAAGCGAATGTTTTTCTGTTGTTTATTTAAAGTAATGATTATAATGTTTTTCCTCACATTAAGCAGTTATGAATATTGTTGCCAGCTTATTTTGATGTTAATTTCTAACGCTTTGCTAAAATGCTTATCATTTGTATAATTTTGAGAATTCATGTTCATTATTGAAACTGAAAGCTAACCTATCAGTATCTTGCTTTTACCTTCTTTTTTCAGAGTTGCAGTCAAGTTGCGAGGTGATCGTCGTTCAGAGGATGATTTTAGGGCTAAGGAAAATGATTTTATTGATCGCGAAGCTATGGAAGAGTTAGAAATATTGCTAAAAAGTTTGTTCTTTTTAACACAAAAATTATTTTACAATCTTAGCGACAATAATCTTACATCAGTTTTTTTTTTATCTTAAAAAAAAAAAAAACATTTCATATTATCACTGACAAATATATGTCACAGACATTTTTAGAAGATTTTTGCGAAATTTTCTTACTTAAGGTGTAACTTTCGATAGAAATGGACCGGGTGAAATGGGTAGTGCAGTAATCGTTGATCCATCACAGCAGGAAGAACGGACACGGAGATTTAAAGAAAATCAGTTTGATGTTATGGCTTCAGATCTGATATCTATCAATAGAGCACTTCCTGATTATCGGTCATCGAAGTTAGTTGTTTTAAGAAATTAATGGTTGCATTAGAAATTGATTTTACCAGTTCATTTATAGCTTAAAGTTTATTTCCACTTGTAACATGGGAATGATTTATTTGCAAATTTCTAATTGACAGTTGTCTTCTTTGTGAGAGTTAATAAGTGTTTGTAGTTCTCTGATTCGTTGTGATTAATGAAATTTCAAGTGTACAAATTGATTTGTGCTAATTCAGATGTCGCGAAGCTGCACGAAAATACGATGTGACGAATTTTCCTACGGTATCCATAATAATTGTTTTTCATAACGAAGCGTGGAGTACACTTCTTCGTACAATACATTCTGTTATAAATCGAAGCCCGCATTATTTGATCAAAGAAATTATTCTTATTGATGACTTGTCCAACCGCAGTTAGTTGCTTTTGCCTGTTCATGATATTATTTGTTTGGGTAGATGATAACTGAAATTTCCAATAATGAAATCAGACAGTAATGATGGATGAAATAATTGTACGCTAAGTCATACCTTCATTCTATCGAAGATCATATGGTCACGCCATTGTAATAGTCTTCGTTTATTTTTTAAAATTTAAATTTATTTCTGGAGTAGTCTTCTGGTTTTTAAATTTTAGCGTATTTGCGGAAGCCTCTTGATGAATACATCAAAAGATTTTCACTTCCCTTTCATCTCATTCATCTAGCAGAACGATCAGGCCTTATCCGAGCGCGTTTACATGGTGCAAAGATGGCAAAAGGGAAGGTATGTACGGATTTCGAATGTTTTCAGCCTGAAAGCTCTTTTTTAGAAACTTTCAAAAGCAAATTTTCCTTTAAATAGTTTCGCAGAAATCCTACAAAGACTTGAAAGTTTTTATCACAATTCTTTTCACATTATAATCCTTTAATTACACAATTCAAAAAAAAGTTGATATTGCTGAGGTAATTAATATGAAGCGTTGTATATTATAATAATTATTAACTATTGAATTTCTGCGAAACTGTTCATGAATTTCTAATACTATTTCTGAGAATTTCAATTTATAGGTTTTGTTGTTTTTGGACGCACATGTTGAAGTGACGGAAGGATGGTTGGAGCCATTATTGGACCGAGTATCAACCGATCGAAAACACGTAGTGGCACCAATTATCGATGTCATTTCGGATGAAAATTTCGAATATATCACTGCTTCCGATGTTACTTGGGGGGGTTTCAATTGGCACCTAAACTTTCGCTGGTATCCAGTAAGCACCATTTATTTTCTTACCTCTGCTTGGTAGAGTTGATCAGATGTGTGCAGAATTCTTATTCCAGCACTTTGTCGCACGCTTATTTTACAGGTACCTATACGGGAAATGGAACGGCGTAACCACGATCGTTCGATTCCCCTTCAGTAAGCTTTTCATCTATTTTCCTGTTTCGCTTTCATTTTGAAATGTGGAAAATGTTTGCTATCAAAAATGTTGTATTTTTAGCAAACCAAAACTTTTAATTTGTTCAGGACCCCGACAATTGCTGGTGGTTTATTTGCTATCGATCGGCAATTTTTTTATGATATTGGCTCCTACGATGACGGAATGGAAGTTTGGGGCGGTGAAAATCTGGAAATTTCATTTAGGGTAGTCTCAACATCTCATATGAATTTTCTTTTAGGCTCTTTAATAGATATTTTGAGACTTTTGATTATTTTTTAAAAACAAGGAATTGGCTTTCTCATATAATTCACACGACTGGAAAGTTTTATGACGAAATCTTTCACAAATGCCTTCTAAAAAAATATGCAGTTTGAAGATGAAATGTTAATTTTTCCTCATATTCAGGTATGGATGTGTGGCGGTAGTTTGGAGATTCATCCATGTTCTCGAGTTGGTCATGTATTTCGGAAACATACTCCGTATTCATTTCCGGGTGGAACAGCAAATGTCATATATCATAATGCCGCTCGCACTGCTGAAGTTTGGATGGATGAATATAAAGATATATTTTATAAAACGGTACCAGGTATGTCTCAACTAATTACTGGATATTTACTGAAGATTATTAAAAATGAATTTCAAAGCCTCAATAATTGAGTTCGGAAATAAGATAGATTACAAAATTTCCATGCTAATTTTGTTCATTTATATTGTTTTTTTCTTCGGAATAAGAACTAAATAAGTGCACGAATGAAATAATTAAACAATAGCTAACTTTTCTACTTTTTTTTTGTTTATTTTTATTTGGGCTCAGCTAATTGCAAGAAGTTATTGTTCAGATATATTTGGCTTTTATCAGCTTACTATCCATCTGTTTTAGCTGCAAAAAATGTTGATGTTGGAGACTTAACAGAACGAAAAATTTTACGGGAAAATTTGCAATGTAAAAATTTTCGATGGTATTTGGAAACGATTTATCCGGAATCGCCCATTCCAATTGATTTTCTTAGTTTAGGACAGGTAATTTTTATTATGGACTTTATTTTTTACTTTTTATTTGGAGAATTCTTATTTACGTAAGAGTCGATCGCTTTTTCATCTATTTCCAATGCTTTTGCTTTTTATAATTATTAACTTCGTAATGGTATTTTCCAGAAATAAATTACATGTCTTGCGACATGTCCTTGCGTATATATCGTCTCGTAGTGACATTTTGTTGCTTGTCTATCATTATCAGTAATATATATGCTATCATTCTTCTTGGAAAAAATTGTAACTAGTGAGAATTTGTTACAGGTACAAAATATGGGAACAATGCAATGTCTGGATACAGCAGGTCGATCAGCCGGTGATTTTCCTGCAATGTTTGCCTGCCACGGTAAAGGTGGTAATCAGGTCTGAAGATTTCATTTGGAAGCATATAAATAAAATTTTTTCATTTGACCTACAGCCACCGCTTTTTTCAGAAATCGTGCTTCAAAATACTGGTTTATGCATTAGATCTTAATAATTGATTGATGATGATTGATTATGTCACTCCAGTAGAAAGGAAATACTATTAGTTTCTGAAGCTAGAATCTTAGTTCACAAGAAAAATAAAATGCTGATTCTAAACTATCATTTGGGAAATGTTTAACATTAATTTCAAAAAAAAAGAATGTGGATATTAAAGAAATGAGAATCCTACTTTTGACTGTATACGCGAATATATTAAAGTTATAAGTAAGACTGCAGATGCTGAGAAAAATTTATATCAGCCTAATTATAGTTTTATTATAGCTATGGGCTTACACTGGAAAAGGTGAAATCCGCTCCGATGAATTTTGCTTAGCCTTCACAGTAAAGGGTGTTAGCATGGAAAAATGTATTGGCTCGATACTACCATCGAAAATGGCCTTTGACTATGAGAAAAAAGTAAGTTTCAAACAATCTCTATGATATTCACTTTGCAAATTTTTATTAATTCGATGAGTCACTTGCACTAATTTTGCAATATATAATTGAAAACTGTTTAATTATCGGAGAATTTGTAATTATTTGATTACTTACTTTGAGATATTTTTCCAAAATTATTAAAAATGAAGACTTTCAGACATTGATGTTGAGACATCGAGAAACGGGCTTGTGTTTGCAAACGAGTGAATCCGGATTGCTATTAAGCCCCTGTTTTCATACTGATATGATTCAGAAGTGGAGGTTAGGAGGATACAGGGTGTTGGAATAATATATAAAGCAACAACAGTGATAGAAACGGAAATACGTATTTCTGTGCTCATCAGGAATGTTTGAAATGTTTACTTTGATCTTGCTCTATAACATCATAACGATTCCTATCCGTTAATTGTTTCTGTTATCGTTTGTTTTTGGTTTATTTTGATGAGTGATATGTTTCTATTTGCAAAATTTGTTCAACAAGAAGTTCTCAAAAATGGCAATTTTTGAGACGGGTTTCCAGATCTAATGAAAATTAGCTTAAATGTTAAGCGAAAGTGCTGTTTTTTTCTTCTGGTATTTTTATACTGTCGTCCTTTTTTGTATAGTTAATGATTTGAGCATCACTGCTGACAATGTTTTTGACCATTGCTACTTCATAAAATGGTATTATTCAAGTAATAATGAGAATTAATTTGAGCTTTTTATAGAAGCATAGCATTGGATGTGAATTGTTGGAAACTACCATTAGTCAGTTAGTTAATATGACAATAATTGTACACAAAAAGTTTGTGCTTTCGATAATATAACCAAACTGCAAATGAGAGATTCCTTTTTTAACATCATTTCATTTAATTACTGTTACAGACGTCTGATATTTTCTGATATTCTCTGATATACTTTGACATTCTATATTTCCGGATGATTACAAAAGAATTTTCATTGAAATATGTTCAGATAATGGTTGTGGTATTTCTTTTTTGTTTTATTTTTAAATTAATTAATAGGTTGTGTTATGCTGTTCAAAGATGGTAATGCTAGCCAACAAATCTGTTGATATTGTGATATTTTCATTCACTTTTTTATTTACTTTCAATTCTCTTTTCTCATGTTTAAAACTCGTTTCCTTCCAATTTGAAGCTCCATTTTGATGCTTACTTTTCCATCCTGTCATTTCTTATCCTTTTTATGTCATTTTCATTGAATTTATGTTGACTGAATGCTTATAGATACATTCCTTACATTAATTTTTCTTTCGCAATTTTGAGAATTTGAAATTTTTTATCATTTGTTAGAAAGTATGCCAGCTATCAAATACAGTCGAAGTTAAATGAATTCGGGTTTTGCCAAAAACAAATCACCAGTCCGGTTTGCAGTCAAATAAATGATAATAAAGTCATTTTTATTTGATGATTTCCCTTATATTTTTCATCTGGTCTTCTTTGCATTTTCTAAATTCCAGTTTTCTGAATTTTTCATACATAAGCATGATTTTTGTTGTTTTATGCGATTATTCCTTATTACATATCTGAATAATTCATCAGGTTTTCCTGACGTATAACTTGTAAAGTTAATTTTTAACTCAAATTATTACGCATAGGCTGCCAATTGTATAATTTAAATTTCATGAAATAAATGCATATACTTTAAGATATGATCTCTTGGAAGGAGAAGTGAATAGGACTCAAAAAGTTAATACTTCTGTGAGAACGATTGCAAAGACTCCAGTCTCCTCTGTTTTCTCTTGTACAAATTCAAGTACTGAGAACACGGATTTGATATTCAATGGAATAATAATTAAATTCTAGGAGATTTTAACTCATTTATGGAAATATAAGATTAAATGAATTTATTAATAAAAAACAAGATTAAATCGGTAGAATATTTCGAAGTAGGATTCCGTTCAATTTCTTGTTGAGCTTCTGGAAAACTTGATTAGCATTTATTCTACTGCTTCTGTGGAATAATATTGTCTTCTAGAAGCCCAGTTTGACTGTCATGGATAATACGCGTTGCAAACAAAGCTAGTTAAACTAATGAGTTGTGATTAAGTACGCTGGTATGCTGCAGTTTACCTAAATAGTCATTTATCACAAATTGTACTTATGTTTGAATTTCGACTATAGTTTAATTTAATTAACTGAGAAATTCGATATTTTTCTCCATGGCTTCAGATTTTATCAACAGTAGATAATTTGGAAAAAACTGGATCCAGAAAGTTCGAACTATCCACTCAATCACAAGAGTCATTTAAAAGTTCCATACTATGAAGTAGTTATTCAGAATTAATTATAGAATCGAAAAAAAAAATATTCCACAGCGTTAGCTGACATTTTTAAAAGAAAAAAATTGAAGATGAAAAAAACAGGAAAAAACTAATTTAAAAAGATGGGAAGGTGGCGGAGAAGAAGACATCCTGAAATTAAGAATACATATCTTGAAATTGTGCAAAAAGTTCGAAATTGAATTTGAAAATATAATTGGAATACAATGGATGGTTACTGTTCAGATTATGATTATTATTTCTGATGCTATTTTACATTTCGCTATTGAGGTTGAGTTGAAAATACGGCAATAAGGAAATTTCGACAATTCAATTACCAAATTGATGTTTTTTTGCAGCGAACCACAATTGTCATTGTCAGTTCCAGTCAATTTTTAAAAAGATGTCTTTTGTACTTTTAGTTTTAATCGTTCCTTAATAAATTTGGAACGGAAAATCTGGAAAGTCCGGAAAATTGGAATGTGGAGCGAAAATCCCCAATTAATTAATTTATTATAGATAAGATATCAGCAAGTTAATTACCAGCGACATTTGGCTAATGATGGCTCATTGTAAAACAGCCGACTTCATGACTTCTATCTCGCGTTACTGAATGTAGTTCAAGCATCAGAAAAAACGAAAACTAAAATGGAGACTGGTAATAACACTCAAAGACATATTTCAGCCATTAGGCCCATTCTAATGAAACTTGGCAATTTATAATGACGGTTTGTGTTACCATGGTTATTTTAATTGGTAGATAAAATATGAACATGCTGGCCATATCGATAGATGGAGATGACCAGAAAGGCAAAGTCTTAAAGTAAACCAAAAGTCGAATTGGGCTACAGAATAACAATACTAAGATTAAAATTTGCAAGCAAAACAAGACGATGTTAAACATAATATTCCTGTAAATGTCCACTACTGATGTCCACTGAATGTCCAGCGAAGATGTCCACTATTTTGGCAGGGCAAAATTAGTAATAAAGCAACCGAATAGGTTGAGTTCTGCAAGAAAAATAGACCGAGAGAAAGTTTGATTAACACTGAGTACTATACAACGCGTGAAATTTTTGGCGAAAATTATAATTTCTAACTGAAACATTTTTTGATGCACAATGTTTGTGTGCACATATGACTCGAAAGGCCAAAACAAACTTTTTCCCACATTTTGCCGGCTTGGATAATTAACGATGCCTGTTCTCTACAATAGGCTTCAAATTTATTTAAAACTTAGAAAAGCATTGACATGAAAAGTTCAACTTTACTACTAATGCATCCATCGAAAAAAATCAATTGCTTGACTTCTTTCCTAAATTGGCGTCTGTTATTGATTTTAAGTAAATAAAATAAAATAGACATAATTCGAAATTTCATCGAATCTGGATCTGTTTATCTAATAGATCAATGATTTGTTCATAGCACCGATTATCTAGTTAGATAGAAGAATCAGAGCTAGAAAACTGATGTAGGACTGTAGGATTAATATGATTGTTTACAAAACATTGAAAGCTAAATTTAATAATCCATCTAGAAATAAGGAAAATAACGAGCTCACGTTCCTCACAACAAGAAAGTCCTCACAAACAATAAAATCAATTTTCATGTTCCTCACAAACAACAAAGCCAATTTTGACTTTTCTCCCAAACGAGAAAGCCATTTCTTTTAGTGCGGGTTTCCACGTAAAAAGATCAGCGAATTTTCACATTATTTACAAACAAGAAAATCATTTTTCACAACCCTCAAAAACAAAAAGGAAAAAGAACTTGGTCATTTGCTGAATGCAAAATGTTTTACAAATAGTATACTTAACTGTATTGTGCATTACTATTCAGTCAGTCAGAAGGGATTTAGAATGTTTACATTTAGAATATAATTCGATTTTTAATATTTCATTCTATTATTGATTAGGCGATGCAATTAATGAATGATAATGATGTTTCTGAAATTTTAAATTGTACATGCAAAAGAGATTATGGAATCAGATAGTTGGAGTTGTTCGATGCGTGATCATCCATCATTACTTACTGAAGTAAGTGTACCGTGCAAGAAATGCCACGATTCTTGCAAAAAAAACCACGAAAACGTTTGAAACATATGTAGCATTTTGTTTTTTGCTTTCCTTTCCTTTTCTTGCTGTATATGAAAATTATTATGCGTTACTTTTTTCATTTTTTGTAAATTTTATATTAGCAGTAGATAAAAAATGGAAAACAAATAGCTAAGAAATAGCAAATAAAAGACTGATTTTCTGTTAATCACATTGCAGTAATTAACTTTCCGAAAGAGACTTTACATATCAGTTTATAAAGCATTGTGCTATCATCTTTATTTGCTTCTACATTTCAGTCTTTCAGGAATTCAATAAACTCTGCTTAGTAATCATATCAGCATGGATCTCGTGTGAAAGTTCAATTTATCATTCTCATAAAAAAAGTAATCAGAAGAATCAATGCAATTTTATTGTCAAATTGTATGCCCATCACATTACACTAAAATTTCAAATGAAATTATTTCAATATTCCATTTTTTTGATTTCTAGATATTTCTCGAATAAAATCTTGATTTGTTTTCCTCAAAAGTCAATATTCTGATAAGTGGTTTCTTAAATCATCTATATGATCTTAATTTTTTCTTTTTTCCAACTAGATTGACAGTAATTCAAACAATAGAGCTAAATTAAAGCAACAGACTGAGAAATGATGTTCTGCTCACAATTAATATTGAAATTGTATTCAGCACTTTATTAAAATTATAAACCTATGAAACAAGTGACTGAACCCAATGGCACTTAATGTCCTAGAGTACATGTTATGATATTCGAAAACACATGATTAATTTTTACCATTTATTAAGAATCATTAGTAATAATTGCAATAAGCAGCTAATTGGAAAATTTGTGTTTTTATGCTTCACACTAATTTAACTAAACTATCTCTAATAAATTTCTTTAAAATGCTTTAAGGCAGATTTAATGGAAACCTAATGGATTTCAGATTTTAGGATTTCAGATTTAAAAAAATCAAGAATGTGGTACTTGAAATGAGCTCTTTAATTCATTTAAAAAAAAATGCATTCAGAAGATTGTAAAAAGTCTGGTAAGATTTCCTGCTACGATTAATACTTATTCAAAATACTAGTGCATATTAATTACTTTGTTCGCTTTATTGAAATAGGGCAATAAAAGAAGTTTCTTGCAGATCAGTTATGCAAGACTATCGAGCCAAAGTAGTTTTTCGACAAATGATATAGAAGGGATATGTGACATGGGACTGAGAGTAAAGAGGCTTAAATATGAGCAATTTGATGGAATGTATGGGAAGCGTCTTGGTGAGATCACATAGAATGTAGTTAATTTAGCCTTAGGATGGGCAAATATATGGGTGAAGTGAAATGAATCATAGAAATAGTACTTTCATAGGTTTAAAAAATAGTATTTTCATATGCTGTACAGTGAATTAGAAAAGAGTAAGAGGAAAGAAGTATATTTCCTGAGGAGATACCACCAATATCTGAGGAGAATAACATGTGTGGGTTGGAGGATGGCAGAATTGAAGACCGGAAAGTAGAACAGAAATATCGATATTTTTTGAGGAAAATTAGTGGGCAAAGGGTAAAATTCATCGTGCAGTTATGGTCAGGTGAATGATGTTAAAGTATTGATGAAGTATCGGTAAACAAAATCGAGCAGACCTATTTGTCTTTTCAGTTCGCAACTAGTTTAGCAGCACCGTACAAACAAGTTTGTCAGTTGGTCAGTTTGGCTAAGCGGTCAGTGCTACAAATACGATTTTGGACGGAAAGATAGTGCTGTGTTAATTGAAAGTGTAGTCAGCACATATACAAAGCTGAACTTAATTTCCTCTGTCTATTTTAAACGATTAACGATGGAATCAGGCCCAACCTATTTTACTTTTCTAATTCTTATTATTATCAACATATTCCATAAGTTTTATGCGCAACAATTAACTCCAATTATCGGCGCCAAATGTGATATTAATAATCCAGAAGTACCCATTGGAAAAGGAACACAGTTTTTCTTGAAATGTGAGCAAAACATGCAGTAAGTAATTTAATCATTGATATTGTGATATCATATTCCGATTTCTGAAATTAAAAGTTAAAAAATTTGAAAAGCATGTTATCATATGGAAAGCTGTTGGTTCGAATGACATTATGGCATAAACATACTTGTTAATCTGCATTGCTTTCCTAATGGCAAATACCAATGAAATTGAATATTTATCTTAAAACTAATATTGAATTATAATAATGAGGTCTTTTAAAACCGCTTAATTAATTAATTCCAGTAAAGAAATGGAACTGAATTGCAATGAAATTTCATAAATATTGCAATAAATTCATCCAGTCAATGAAATCTTAGTTGTTGATGTTTTTTTTCTTGATTAGTAAAAGAAAAATAAGCAAAATTGATTTAGATCAGAAACCGGCAAAGGAGTTTGGGTGGTGAAAAGCCGTGTTCTATCAACTACAACATCAACAACTTCAGCAGCAGTACCTGTAACCACATCAGTATTATTGGAGAACAAGCAACAATCACAACAATCTCTTAAAACAGATAATACCATCTGTGGTAGAATCAATTTATGATTTATTTCTTATATCAATTTTTTATAGTTATTTATGAATAAACGAGCTATTAGCATGCTAATTAATTAGATCACAGTAATTATAAAATTTAGTGCAAAAATAATATATTTAAGAATAGCTTGGCAGTAACAATTTGGTCAAGATTTTTATTTTATAGTAGAAGACAAAAGTGCACGAGATGGTGATCCATGTTCCGTATCACCGATATGCTTGCAACAAGAACAAGGACAATTGTCATCAAATTATTTGCAGTGTGACCAAAGGTAAATTGCTCATTTTTTCTCAAACCTATCGAAAACTTAGCTTAATATTGTAAGTGATATATTTAAGTTAGAAAAAATCTCACTAATCATAAATTTCGAACATTTATAATTCTTTGCCCCGGGAATCCATCATTTTTCTCTCAAATGATATTAATCCGGGTAAAAATATTAGTAAGGAGCAATATATTACATGATCAATTAAAAAAATCAAATATCTGAAGAAGGAAGATTTTCAAAATAATTTTAATAAAAGCTGGAATAAATTTCAAAATCGCAACAATTAAATATTTGAAACATGTTAGCACCAATCAATGGGTGAAGAAATCATGTTTGGATGAACGATCCTTCAGTTTTGAGCATCAGGCCTGTATCATATCAAACGTAAGCCCGCTCAAACAGAGTCGTCTTGGGACACGTAAGTTTACATGGCGCTTTTCAAAGTACTTAGGTATTTAATTATCATCGTCAGTCCATTTAATAAAAGAAAGGAAAATGCCGATTTTCAGCATGACTCTTTAAAAATATCAAAAACTTCGTGATCCGTAAGAGTCTGTCTCCTATCTCTTTCTAATATTTAGTTTTAAAAAAAACAGGTAAATCAATAAATATATGACTGAGAACTGTAATTAAATATCTATGCATAAGACTATGAAAACGGTACGTCTACATGTACCTTTTTGTACAAGTACAAAAAGAACTGACGAAGTCCAAATCTTTAAGTATTTATAGCATTTCTCTCGCTACTGGATTTGAAGTCCAAATTTGTACTATTACAAGGAATATACGGATATTAGCACTTCATAATCATTCCGGATTATTTAATGTTAGTAATCAAGCTTATATTTAGTGTTATGGCTAGGCTCAAATCCTGAAAGTTCAGGAAAAAATTATCATCATAATTGTTCAAAATGCCATACATAATGATCTGATGAGGTTGACAGCATTGAAGTGATGAACAATGTAAGAATCAAACTTTCTCTTCGAATTATCAATCATAGTTACTAGTAATCATTTGCTTTCCAGAGGTTAGCAGTAAAAAAGCATACGATTAACAGAATCTTATAATTCCGGAAATTTCCATAATTTTCGATGTTGTAATGTTTGAACCAGTTGTTCACTTACAGTTTTCACATTCTTGAAATCGTCGTTTGAACAGTTTGACCAATCTAATCAAAAATTAAAAAAAATAACTGGTTTTGGTAAAAGAATAAGCGTAAATATTTGGGAATCCACTGATCACGACAAGGATTGCAGTAGCAAAAGAAGAGCTTTTGGCAGCACAAATAAAACGAAGCACAAAATTGAAGTACCTTTTGAAAGGAGTGGACATTAAGCTTATGAGTATACAGTATTGTTCACTTACTGCTACTAGCGATTTGTTGTTTTCGATCAATTGCTATTTGTTAACTGATCAGTGTTGAATAGGAAGATAAATGAGATTGGATATTTGACTTCGAAGAAAATTAGAAACTGTAGAAGAGGATGAATGAGCAAAAAAAATTCAATTAACGAAAAAAAAGAATAATGGGTTAGGAAGAAGAGAAGGAGTTGCTGTTTCCGGAACACTTTAATCAGTGTGATGATAATTTACGGACGAATACGTATTTGCCGTGATCCAAAAATCCAAATGTCTCGTTGAAAAAATGGATTCAGCATCAACAATAACTCTGAGAGCTTAATAAATAAGATGGAAATTTGACTGTAACATTGGTCGAGTGAACTGACCGCGGGAAAAAAAATCTGATGAATTTTTCTGGAGCAACAACTAAAATTAGAAAATTTATGAAATTGGAAATGAAAGAAGAATGTATCAATCAATAGAAGGAGGCTTTTTTTGGAAGAAAATTGTTCTAGTCTGATTAAATCACATTTTAGATTTGTTTAAAAAGAAAGGATGGATGAAATGAAAAAAAGGAAAACAAAACAAAGATCTTTTAAATTACATTTCTTTAGAATTTAATTGCTGTAAAACATTGAGTGATTTTTTCTTTTACTAATATATAGAAGTTTTCTTCAAGTAAGAAACGTTAAAATATAAGAGGACTTTTTACTACACATTTCATCAATTCTGATTTCTTATATGCAAAGTTAAGCTGAAAATGAGTCAAAGTATTCTAAAGACTGTTTGAACTTTTAAAATAGAAAAAAAAAGAAAAAAAGAAAAAAAAATTTAAAAAAAGATTTTAAAAAATTTGAGAGATTTTAAAAATATCATGGAAAAAATATAAAACTATCGTCTAATTAAGGTATAAGAAAGGTTAATTACGATTCTGTCTTGATTTTATTTTCGGTTATATGAACTTATGATAACGATTGTAAGTGTCGCTCATTATCAAATTCAGGTCATTTTGTGCAATCGGCACCTAGTTCATCGGGTGGCATTGCGTGCGCATTCATGCAATGCTCTCAGAATAACCCGTGTTATCGTGGAACATGCAATAACGGTTATTGCTGTACTTCCCCCAATGGTAAATTTTTTTTGCAATAATTGCTCGAACTAAATTCCATATCATTTTATTTCCCTAGCTTAATTTTAACCAATAATCAAGTTTGAATAATTTTTAGAACTTATGCATGGTTGAAAGCAATTATATGATTGAATGAATTTAGAAAAAAAAAAAAAAAGCTTGTTTTTCAACATATTTGATATTTAATCAGAAAAAAAAAATCATAATTTATTAATCCGACGATACGACAAGAATTTCAAATGAAATAATATGAACTATTTTGCTTAAAGGATTTGTTTACAGAAACTTTGCGGATTTGTCTGATCACTGTTCCGTTTAATGAATCAGTTGTTTTATGGAAATCAACCATTCTATTTTCAGGTGCAACTTTCACAAATCATTTATATACTGCTCCATTACCGTTTCATCAACAATCATTTCAAACTAATCAATTTCCATTCGCAATGTCTAATCAGTTGCAACCCGCATATAATCCTATTGCTTTCAGTAAGTTCAGAAAAATTCATTAAATTAAACGATTTCTTATATTCCATTATACTATAATCAAAATAAAAATTACTTTAAATATAAAATTTGTGGCGAATTTCTGGTCTGCTTCTACCTTTCGTACATTTCGAAATTTCAATATCCTCTCCATCAGATGTATATTTAAATATGAAAAAATTCTGAATTTAAATTGGAAAATTCAAACAGATGGGTGCTCGAATGGTGGAGCGCCGGTTGGAACTTGTATTAATATGCGTTGCGCTCGTGGATACCTTTGTTCAGCGGGCAACATCTGTTGTCCATCAAACGATTATGGGACAGTGATAAGTACCACTGCTAATCCAATGAAAAATCCATTTCGTATGCTCTTTGTAATATGATAGGAATCAAGATACAAATACATAAGTGATCGTTGATAACAAGAAGTATTGCACAACATAACTTTCTTTACTTTAAATCAAACATCTTGTTAGCTAATTAGGCGTTAATTAAAAGAGACATTCCGTTATTCAGTTGTTTCCATACATTACTTACCCAAATTGACTATCTAACAAGTAATAAGAACGAATTATGGGTTATTTACAATGTGGCAATTTTTAGCTAACTCTTCAAATATCACCTTTAACTTAAAGGAAACAAACAATAAGTTGTATCCAATTTACTTAATTTCCATTTTTGAAATGAATTTGAAGCGAAGAATAATTTGAATCTAATCTACAGGATAACTTCGATTTTCTGCCATTTTTTTGAAGTATAAAAAAACTTCATTTCTCCATTTTTCCCAATAACTGTTTACATTCTTAACTGCAATTCATGGAAAAAAGAATGAATTAATTTGTGGAAAAGATAAATTTCAGTTTGCACTGATGGAACGCAAGCAGCTGGAGCTTGTATTCTTGGCCAATGTGGCTCGCCATTTACATGCATGAACGGTATGATCTCTTTAATTGTTTTCTACTATTACAGTGATTTCAATTCATTAAATAATGCTAGCAACAATTGAGTTCAATTTCGATATTTCAACGGTGGCATCTTTAAATGGTAATATGAATAATTTGACACTGTATCCATTATATTGTTTCATATCAATTCACCTTCTTGAACATTCATAATTACATAGCTAATTGGTAAATCAATTTAATTGAAATGAATTGACCGAAAAAGTCAATCTTTCAGCATTATGAAAGAGAAAAATACGAATTATGTTAAAGGAGTAAAAGATTAAGGTGACATTTCAGTAGTGTCATCAATTCTTCGACTCATTGCTAATACGTAGATGATCATTATGCAAAGTCGGTAATACTTGAAAGCAAAGTATTGATTAGAATAGACTAGTTATTTGTTTAGGTCTGTGTTGCAATGTAACAAACAATACACCTCGATGTCTTGACGGTTCGCCATCTGTTGGTGCATGTATTTCTGGGCAGTGCGGTGCAGGTTTCATCTGTACCACTGGAAACTTGTGTTGCTTGTCAAGCTCCAACACTAATATCATACCTGGTACACGAACTTGATTCTAATCACAAAATTTCCAACAAACTTGTATAAATTGTATAATTAGCGGCAAGTAATTCGATCAAATTGTGCAACATTTTCACTGATTTCAATAATGAAAATATTGATTTCTTTCCTGCTTTTTTCTTAATTCAATCGGATTTTAGGGACTTGTCCAAATAATGCCGCAGCGGTCGGTATTTGCATCAATGGCTTATGTCCAACCGGTCACACATGTGTGAGTGGTCAGTGTTGTGCTGGCAATACAACTTTCCGCTGTACCAATCTCAATTATGCTCTTGGACCATGTGTTGCTGATCAGTGTCCAGATAGTGGCTTTCAGTGTGATACGACGATAAATTCTTGCTGTCCGGTAACGGATCCTATTGGTCCATGCATCGAACCAGGTTACTTTACAAAGCTACATCCCACTTGGGTAAATTGAAAATATTCGAATAAAATATTGTAAAAGCATCTTTTTTCGCTCATTATATCATAGTTAACCAGTCTGTATTGTGTCGTTTATCGTCTGCTGCTTAGGCTTAGTCAAAATGACATTAAAGTCCATCAAGTAGAACTGCAAATAGCTATCACTAATACTAATAATGATCTTTAATAGCCAATCATAACATTGGTCTTCAACAGCTAATCACAAATGCTGATCTTCAATGTAGATTGCAGATGTGATATAAATTTGCTTATTGAAGCCTAAATTTAATATCATCATCCAATTAGTGTTAGTGATTCTCTATAACTTTTGCATTTGTTCTTAATGTTTCCATATTTGTTTTCATTTAACAGGTGACCAATGTCCAGCTGGCAACAAATGTTTCAAAGAAGGTGCAACTAATTTGTGCTACAAAGAATGTGATGGTCGAGGAACGACATTTGGTTCTCCAGTAGATGGAACATGCCCAACAGGAATTACTTTGATTTTTGGTTCTTGCTGTATCTTAAGGGCGCGATTGTATAATCCAATGCAAGCATCGTTCCTTCCTGAACGTCATGCTGACTATTACTCCTGGCCTATTACTTCCGGTGAATCTCTGAAAACGTTGATAATTCATCACTTAAAAAATATATTTAATGATTTTCTTTTTTTCATGCATTTCAAATGCATTTATGAACTTCGGACAAAAATTTTTCATCACTCTGCAAAATATTGTTCCAGGAATAAAATTATGCCCGGATAATACAGGAGCTATAAGTGCCTGTATAAATGGTCAGTGTGGATATGGTTATCAGTGCTACAACAATGTTTGCTGTCCGCCACAATACACCAATTTGATGCTTCCGTTTTCTTCAGCAAGTAAAATTTATCTGGCCATTTTTCATTTTGCTCTCTAGTCATTTAATTTCTATATTTTTGAAATAAAAAAAAAAATTGATCTTTAGTCAATTCATATTCAAATTTACAAAGTGAAAAGACAATATCTAACAAATGTTTTCAGTTCCTGTTGATATCATATTATTAATAGCAATAATCTCCAGTGACAATTTTAAATCCAAAATTTTCCCATATTTTTTGAAAGAAAATTTTTTCAGATTTTAATTAACCCTAACTTCTGAGTTTAATATATTTGTTTTTAATTTTTTATGCAATTTAAAATTAGTTTTGTAACAACATTAATCTTTTATGATATAAATGATTAAATGGCAGAATATATAAATGATTAAATAGTAAGATTAGTCTTGTTCCGACTTTTCATTTTTTTGCTTTTTTTTTCAAAATTGAGATTCAATCAGAAAAAGAATTCGAAATTGAAAATGCTTTGCAGCACTGAGGCCAATAGGTGGTTCTTGTGCCTTCACGCATCAATGTGTGAGTTCCATGGAAGGCTTGTCGATTTGTGAATTAGGTTTATGCAGGTGTTTGCCAGGTGCTCAAGTTAATGGATTTTCTTGCGTTAGACGTTTCAGTTAGTTTTCCGTTTCTTTTTTCTAATTTCTCTAAATATATTATCAGAAATTTGTAAGGTTAAATAAGAATGATTCTCGTATGAATTGATTTCATTTTATTTCGGAATAATTCGAACTTAGATTCTCGGCACATCGTTTATGATACAAAAATTCTTGTTGAAATTTCAACAAATAGATCATGAAGAAGTTATCTGATTCATGAAAATGTCAACTTCACTCTATCAGATAGATATTTTAGTAGCACTGATGCAACATTTTCAATCACATATGTTAAATTTTGAAATGAAATTTTATTTTACACATGAAATATTTCAAAAATTCTTTTTCATTTCATATTGTTCAACATATTCTTGCGAAGGAACTATATTTACTATTTTAGCTCCGAATTTAGCAAATTTAAATTCAAATACTACATTGATTTGTGTTATCGATACATAGTTTATTTTTATTCTAAATTAATGAGCCAATTTTTTCTTGCTCAATTGCTTATTGCTTACAGGTGTATTACTGAACGATGCAGAACAATCATCCGTAAATGGTACTTCATTTGATGAGCCTGATGTAGTAGTAGCTGATAGTTAATGATCATGAAGCCAGAACAAAAATATTTTTATTAGGGCTTTTCCAGTTACAATTTTCAGGATTGCATGATTTATTTGCAACGCATTTGAAATGACTTCCAGCCATTCCTTAAATTTCCCTTTAAAAAGTTTTCATTTCGTTAAGAAATTTGCTGACAATTTCATGCCTCCATTTGTTTAATTTGGTTTCACACTAATAACTTTTTTAATTTATTATTTTACATGTATGTCTCATTTTGCCTTCACTAAAATGCACGTGACATTAAATTTAAGAAATTTCAATGGATTAATAAAAATTTTATCTCTTAAAGATGCAAACAAAAGATAAACACTTTCTTTTTATTAATTATTTTTAAATTATGTGTTTGAAAAGCAAAATCGATTGATTAAGTAATTGCGAACAAATAAACGCAAAATAAATAAGCAAATAAATAAAAAATAAATAAACATAAACAATTTAATTAATCATTAAAAATTTTCTACACATTTTTATACTGTGTCATTTTTATGTTACATTAAGACAACATAAGATATCTTTGAAATGTTAAACGATATTATTAACGTTAATGTAATCTCTCAATTTGATAAAATTTCGATTTGATAATAAAATTGCAAATTTCATCACTGAAAAGTATCACTGGAAGCATCCTACTATAAAACAGTTATCAATAAGAGTCAACTGATCTAACCACCTAATTCTCGTTTAATACAGTGCTTAATACAGAATTTAAAAAAATGTGCAATTGTGATAAGCAGAATCAGCAACTAATCAAGTCTATTTAAGCAATAGGTACAAATTTCAGATAAAGTGGCTCAGTATGAAATTTGATAGCAATTAAATGATCAAATTCAAAATTCATAAAAAAAAGGAAAAAGCAAAAATTATAGCTACTCTTATAATAACCAGTAACTTCATTTGTATTTATGAGAGCTAATTACTTGACATTTAGTTGATGTTATTTTAAATGAAAATAATATTCGATCATGCTAATATGAATTATTAATTCCTTCCCAGACCTCATTTCTATTTTATCTGCCAAAATAACTTTTTCTATCTTCTTTATAAAATTAATTATTCCCTCGACCTTATTTTACCTAGTTGAATAACTTTCACTACATTTGAATGCGTCATTTTCAAAATCAAACGTACGGCTAACTGTCATTAACGGAAATTATAAACTGCATTTTCTTAAAATCAAACCAACTGGAATAATTTTCTCTTTCGAATTTAATGATTTGGTTATTGTTAGAGAAAAAAACTATGAGCATAGAAAGTGGAAAACAATGAATGACAAATAAGTGTGAAAATATTGTATTGGAAAAAAGCAACGAAAACGTGAAAATTAGAAAAAAACAAGTACAACTGTGACGATAGCAGGTAAAAGAAAAAAAAATTATGTAAATTAATGAAGAAAATATGATGAAAAGAGAGTAGAAAAAGGCGGTGATAAGTTCCAAATGAAATCCATGCCTTAAGTTGGAATATCTTAAGCTTGATATTATTCTGCACAGTTCATCACACTTGAATAAGTCACTTTCAAAATCAAAGCGTACAGCTAATTGTTATTAATGAAAATTACAAACTTTTTTCAAAAACAAACCAATATATTGTAATTTTCATCTTAGAAAGTATTTTTCAAATTTTGCTTTGTAAAAAAGGCATAGTTGAAATATTCAGTGGCTTTAATCATTCCTTTCGCAAACCTTTTCTTTATCTTTTCAGTCTGATTTATGAAGGAAGAAAATATTAATGAGAAAGATTGCAAGGGAATATTAAAAGAAGTAATTATTAAGTAAGATGTAATAAGCTTTTAATCATATGGAAATCAGATCTCATTTGCTACAAGTGACTGACTCTTGAAGGTAAAACTAATGACTAAATGACAACATTGAGGCGATGTTGACCATTGGCAATTTCTTCCTGCACATCGTCTTTTCTACTGTTCATTTCCCAATGAAGTATTTCTTATGTGACTGATTCAGACAATCTTTTATAAATTTTTGCGCCTATGTTGATCGCCTATGTTAATTTTGTAAAATTTGAAACTTGTGAAAAAATGTGAATTTCTATCTTAGATTAAAATCTCCGATGAATGGTCAACGGGAAAGTATGCTACCAGTAATACTTACGATTTTGTTCTGTATCATGGCCCAATGTTCAATCGCTAATGCAATAACCTATGAAGAATTTTGTCAAAACTATCCAATGCTTTCACAGTGTTTATTTGGACCAAATTCAGGTTTGTTTTCTGTTAGCTTAGCGTTTAGTCTTAAGCATTTTAAAACTTTCAAAATTTTCATATTGAAAAAAATCGAGTTTTTTTTTGCTTGAAAAACCGAATATTAACATATTCTTCTTGCTTCTTTTGATTTTTTAAAGATTTTATAAAAAATTCAAATTAATGTTTTAGCACTTCATAATTTCATTTTGAATTACAAATTTTGACAAATAGTGGCTGAAAATAAAGATGAACTGTAAGTGAGATTATCATTAATTAAAATTAATTAGTATAGCTAAATTAGTTAATGTAGCTAGCAGAACTGCTGGTAGTAAACTGAAATTTAAACAATTGCCATGACAAATTTAAGATATAAAATTTTGGCGCACGACGATTCACTTTTCTTCTCATTAAACTTCATATCATATCAAGTCTGAGAATGTTGCAAGTCAAAAATTCAAAGTTGCTTCTGCATTTCCAAAAAATTTTTAAATTTAGAAAATTAAAAATTTGAACATAGTTCCGCCTCGACATTTCATCAAAAAATTATATGCTTGTGTTATTCATCTTTCCAATTTTTGCTTCAATCCCATCAGATTTAACAATATTTTGAAAGCCGAGGAGATTTTTTCAAAGTCTCAACAAAATATTAAGTTGAAACAAATAAGGATGAATTAAAATTTTTGAAATTTAATGCTTCCAAGAGAAAGTTTGGGTTTGAATGAAAGTGGTTAGTGGATCTCATAAATTCCATCACTGCAGACTTTTTACAGAAAAACAAACAAATTATGATTTCATTCGATTTGGACGCGGCGGAAGAATTAATCCGAAGAAATTAACCCGGCAGTACGATTACATACGTTTTGGAAAAAGATTATCAGGACTTACGAATAATCAAGAGTTTGGAAAAAAGATCTGACAAGATGATTGCTGATAGTTTATCAGAATATCAAAGAGCATGGAAATGATTTACACACTCATTCCTATTTGTGTCTCTAATTAAAGTTGATCAGAAGCGATGATTACAACTGTTCTGTTGTTGCAGTTATTTCGACATTTAAATAAAAAGTTTAGGAATTCTCATTTTTCCGTGCTAATTTAGCTTTGGCAACTTTACAAGTCTTGAATAGATCAATTATTCCGATAAAATAAAATGAATTAATGAAAAGCTATCAGCTACTTTATATATTTTAATTTGAATTGTTATAATGCAATGAATTGACGGTCCATTGAAAATTTTCACTCCATTAAAAAGAATGATTATACTATTTTGCTAATTAATCCAAAATAGGAATAAGCCTAAAGAAGCCTTTCTGCGATCATATTGTTTCTGCTAATATCCATTCCAGTACTTTACATTTCTGTTCCATGTTTTCATTCCGAAGTAAATGCAGTTTGTACAGTCATTTGCAATCCATAGTTTGTAGCGTATTGCAATTTTACCAATTTCATTTCATGATGAACTAAATTCATTTGAAAATGTAACTAAAATTGTATGCCGTTGTAATGATGAATGCCTTTGTGAGTCAAAATAACAATGAATCCTTTATCTTAATGGCAAATGACTTTTATGAAAAATTGAAATTTCATCAAATAACTCGCATGAATATTAAATTTGAAACTAATGACAAAAAAATGTGAAACAAAATGAAATAGCTAATAACAGAAATGATTGAAATCAGTGAAATGTGAGAGAACAGATAGCGATGCATATATTTTTTGAGATGAAAAATGATTGCTGTATTTTGATAAAGAGAAATATAATAATTTACTGCAAAATGTTTGTTAATAAATTTCGTATGGTTCAACGTTAAACAAGTTTGTGTTAAAAGAAGACACAGATTTACTTACACTGATAAGATAATAATGGTGATTAGAGAACTGATCCATGGGATGAATTGCTTTGAATTTAAAGCTGTAGTTTAATTTAAGCTTTTTGGTTAAGTTTAAAAATTTTTAAAATGAATGTTTATAGCAGGCTGGCGAAGGAACAGTATGATATCATCATTTCATTTCAGTTCTATCATTTCAATGTAGTTTTTGTCCACGAAAAGTGGAAACAAAATGCTTAAAATGAAATGCTTTCGAATTCGCTTATCTATTTTGAGTAATCTAAGATTTTATACGAATTTCATTAAAATGAGCCTATTAAGCGGTAGCTTCAAAGCTTCTCAGCAGTTGTTTTCAGCATTTCTTGCAAAAAATAAAATCAAAAAACAGAAAAATGTCAAAATCGTAAGATTTTAGTTGCCAAATTGTAATAATTTCAGCCTCTAAGTACTAAATGAAAATTCGTAATTAGTTTTTCGTCGGCCTAGCGATTTCGAAATGAATTTTTCGAAATTCTGAAAAGTTCCATCAAATTGATGGATTGTCCCTCCAAAGACTGCATTTCCTTTTCATTTCAGCAAAACAAATATTTGTTCCATTTTGTTTTCTTCGAGAAAAATTGCCCTTTGCGAAAAATTGTAAAGTTATAAATGGAAAAGTTGCAAAAGACAATTTTTTCTTCCAATCTCAAAAGTTTAATAATTCATCTCAAATTATTTTCATAAATGTGAAAAAGGAATGGTATTTTAAGACTTAACGAAAGCTTAGTTATACTTTCGGCTAATTATTTTGCCACGATGCATTTTGTGATTGTACGGAAATGCTTGCTGAAAGGTATCAACTGTGCAGAAAACAAATAAATCTTTTGAATTTCCCATTTTTCGTTTTCGAATTGAAATCGGAGCTTAAATAGATGATTTACTGTCTTTTTGACCAATTAATTTGAATAGAATATGTAACAAAATAATTAAAATTCAGTTCACCAGAGAAAACTGGATATCAGTTTACACCCACATTTTTACCTCTTTTTCAAGAGAAATTCTAGTTTCATCTTTCAGGGATGAAACTAACCGGATACAAAAGTACAGTGTAAAATTGCATTTGCTTCAATCGAGTAACAACTGACACTACTTTAACAATTAGAGTTATAAGTGCCGTTGTGGAGCTTATATGAAGAATACTGTAGTGCGTGAAAAAATTTACTGCTGAAAAGATGGTATTGTGCTAAATGCAAGTGAAAGTGCATGGCAAGTACTAATACCGAAACAGGTAAGGAAAGTGAGAATTAAATTCTTCCTTGACTTCTGAATAGAAGATGGACCAATGAGTGATTAGGCCGAAAAATACGATAAAAAATCAGTGAAATACGAAGACATGGGCGTCACCGCCATTTTCTTGTTTTTATCTCCTTTTGAAGAGACGAGCATTAAGATTACTTTCGATATCCGATTGCCATTTCAACCACGTTTTTACTCGCAATTTCCGTTCTTCTTGTGCAAGCTAATACCGACAGTAAGTTTTCCAGATTACAACAAAACCGGTAAAATTTCGACAAAGAAATGTGATCATAATAATAAATAAATGTTAGAATCAATTGGAATTGATAGGATTCATACTGATAGGATTCGTAGTACAGTAATACATTTGGAATCCTTATCATCTTCAGTGACATCAATGTCATTCACTGTTGGTGAGGTTGAAAGCTATAAGAATTGATAATCTGCTACTGTAAACAGGAACTTAATAATGATATTATCCGTACTGGTATTCTTTCGCTCAATTTAAACAGTCATTTGCACTAATTATTATTGTCAGTTCAAGAATGTCAGTTAACAATTTTAGTGTAGTTAGTTAATTAATCTATTATATTTTGCTGGTTTATTTAAAAAAATATGAAAGCTCCATTGATTTTCAGTAAAATTACCGAATATTTCAAATTATGAAACAACCTCAAATGATGACTTGAAACACCATGGGATAAACGATGAACACCGTTTGTTTAAACATATTATCAGGAATTACGACGTTTCCGTACGACCGGTTTGGAATGCGAGTACTGTTGTCAATGTTTATATGGGCCTGACACTCACCCATATTTTCAATATTGTAATATTTTTCACAGCTTTTCAAAATTTTTACCTAAGCAACAGTGCGAATGATGATAGATTTGTTTTTGCAATAAGTGAGCTTGGAAATTTGATAAAATTGAAACCTAGCTGCCCTACTGACAACTAGTCTTACTTTTGCAAAAATATTCAATTTTCGGATTTCGGTTTTGGGCAAATTTTTCTGATCAATGAAAATTAAGTTTGTAAAAACATTCTTTGAATTTCCAAAAATATAATCGAGTCTAACGACAAGTCTTTACAGTAGAATTCTATATGAGGCAAATATTTGTGATGATATAATTTCTTGTTCTTATTTGGCCAGGCTTTTTATCATATTTTTCAAAAAACTTTAAAGTTCTAAAGTTATTGGAAAAGAATAAAAAGACTGCAAAAATGTTTTTTGAAAAAGTTATATTTGTGCAGAAGAAAATGAAATATAGTTTAGCTAATGCTTGCTTAGGCCTGAACTGCTTGAAGTGAGTGCGAGAAGGACTCCGTATCATTAATCATTTGGTTTAATTTTAAAAGAAGGGAAAATTCAATTTGTTTTGAACCAAACTAAAAAAATGTCTTTCATTCATGCCTTGAGCTCATTTCATAATCTATCTTCTTCAAAAAATCATTTAAATTCGTTCGTCGCTCATTTAATTGTCTTGGGATTTAATTCCTTATCCTCTCTTCATCAACTCCCATTTCATTTTGCCCGAAAAAGATTGGAACAAACAATTTACTTTCCGTAATTCAATTATGAAAAGAATTTTATTATGAACAAATCTGATTACTTTAAAGGATGAAAGGAATCAAGTTTTGACATTGAATGTTTGGGTAGAACAAAGTTGGCGAGACGAAAGGATTCGTTGGAATCCAATCGAATTTGGTAATATTAGCAAACTAACAGTGGGCAAAAAGTATCTCTGGACACCGGATATCGTCCTCTATAATAAGTCATCATCCTGCAGTTTTTCAAATCACATATATTAATTTCATATTCTAATTTCTCATCTGTTCTATAGTTAAATATAGGTATTTATCGAAAGCTTGAAGATTGAAAAGATTTTCAGAATGTAATATGTCAAAAGTAAAGAATTGAAATTTCTGATTTAGCTTGAAGTCGGTCTTTTTCAGGAAGTATTCAGTAATATTTCGCGCTGAATTTAAAAAAATTCAATTTTTTAGTAATTAAAGTCTGCAAATTTGAATAACTCATTTTCCGATATTGTTTCAAAAGAATTTCAATTAGAATTTCTTATTTATTTCAGTGCAGGAGATTTTTCACGTGGTTTTGTTGACACCAATCTTCATATTTTAAGCAGTGGAGATAGTAAGTTCATCTAATGAAATAGATGAGCAGGTTCTCGACATTAAAACTTGCAAAATTAATGTGAAACTTCAAAAGTTTCAATTTTCAAATTTATAGAATAATTTGTTATTCAGAGATAGATGCTGCATCAACATGTAAAATCATCTCATTCATTACTTGATTGTTGACATTCCCGGTCATCTCATTGATTAAACAAGAAGTATATTTGTTAAAGATTAAAAAACAGACAGTGTTAACTAATTTTATTACTTAAAGTAATTGCATAGAAACGGTAAATACAATTAATTAAATTAAAATTATTTGAAGCACAGTGGGCGCCTCCAGCAAAAGTTTATTCAATTTGTAAATTGGATGTTACATATTTCCCGTTTGATGATCAGTTCTGCTCTCTTGAATTTGGCTCATGTAAGCCTTAATCTATTTCTAATTTATTAGTATCATTAATTGATCATTTTTGGGATCATTTTGAAGTTTTTTAGTTTGAAAACAACAAATGATTTGAAAATGGTATACTTAAACCAATGGATTAGATATTATCGAAGTAACGAATTCAATTTGTGAAATCCTATAAACTTGCATAGCTAATTAAGCTTAAGTAAAAACTGAATTTATAATTGCAGTGACATCAACAAAACTTGATTACAGTATCCTATTGCAAATGCTATTTACTGAATTAATAAATAGGATTTAGGAACGAGATATGAAAATGTTTCAAATTAGCAATATCCGGCCTTCAGGCAGTAAACATGCAAGCAAAATTTAACAGAGAAACTGAAAATAGACACTTCTAGCTTAAATTGATGTTTTCTCGGTTATTGTATGCTTTTTTCCATTGATTATTGTAAATTAGGGATATATGATCAATCACAGTTGGACGTTCAAATTATGGAACGATACGATGGTAAGAATCCATTTACCCGAGATTCGTTTACCGAAAATGGAGAATGGGAAATTGTTGCAAATCGCACTCGAAAGGTATTCCTATGCATTAATACACGTACGTCATAATGTCATCATGAGATGTCATCATCATCATGAGATGCAAAACAAAATGAGATTTAATTAGCGATTAGCTTGAACTAATTAGCTTAAGCTGATATTCTTCCAAAAGCCTTAGCTTTTGAAAGATTAGCATTTCAATATAATTGCACCTGAACAGTTTTTAAGATTAATCTTTGCACTGTATATTTCTTTTAGGTAGTCCGCAGCCGTCAGACGGCCTTTTCAACAATTGTCTTTGAGTTGCATCTACGACGGCGAGTACTGTATTTTATTTATAATATTATTGCACCGTGTTTCATGCTTTCTGTAAGTTTCATAATAGAACAAATCAGAAATTTACAGTAATCGATCTTGATAGTTACATACTGCAAAAACATGCAGAGAGAAAGAAGCATGCTGTATTTCCCAATCATGCCGTTATTAGTTCATGCACTCTTTAGTGAAAATAAGACAAAAATGAATTATTTTTACACTAATTTACCATCGCTTACTTTATTACGGTTAATTAATACAGTTTACTGCATTCATTTCAGGTTTTAACAATGATGCAATTTCTATTGCCATGTGAAAGTGGTGAAAAAATAACACTTGGCTTGACAGTGCTACTGGCTTATTCCGTTTTCAGCTTTAATATTGCTGAAAACATGCCGGAAACATCAGAAGTTGTTCCTCTTATCGGTAAATGAAACATTAATATTAAAGAAAGATTTCAATCCTTAACGAATATGTGCTAACAGCTATCATCAGTTTCAGGCAATGTCACTAAAATTACTTATTTAATTAATATCGAAGGACTGCAGGATTTGAATAGAAATGTATTGGAAATCATTACCAATATATTTATTCATTTTTCTTTTACATTTTTAAAAAATCAACAATGAAAAATTTTTGAATACAGAGAGACTAATGAAGAACTTCAGAAGTAGCAATCCTATGTGCTTGATAATAACTTTAGTATTTTTGAAATTTCTATCTGCAATAGTAATATTTTACTAATTGAAATTTTTTCGGATGGTATTTCATTGAAGTTTTTTGTCAAGTGTCCTTTCTAATTTTATAGACAAAAATGCCAATTTCAGCGATATATTTAATGGGAATAATGGGAATTTCGGGTCTCAGTGTCTCTCTATCAGTTGTCGTTCTGAACATGCGACACAGCGCTGAAAGGAATTGCAGGCATTCTTCCAGTTCATTTCATCCATTCTCTATTGCGTAGTTCTGTTCATAAAAATTCAAAAATTTGTTTGATTCAACTGAAATTTGCTTTTATATTTAAAATTAAAGGAATCACATTTAGAGCACCATACTGGCTGAATTTTGTTGCTTGTCGAATTCTCGGATGTTTAGCTGGCAAAACAGCGCCGAAAACGCACCGGAAAATGGAATACTCAAGAGATGTAAAAGATGTGATGAGCGAGATTGTAGTAATATAATTCGAAAATTGTTTCTAATTTCTTATAAACATTATAATTCCAAATACAAATTTAGTGTTATCTTTAAAAACCAATTTTAATGATATCAATTCGCTATTTATCAATCATCTGTCGTTTTTCCATTTAATCGATTTCTTTTTGGAATTTAAAATGCTTTTTTAATAACTAAAAATGATTAACAAAAAATTTGCTCTAACGTATAAATTGATATTAGTAGTCGTTATTCGCGTGGATTCTCTCAAGTGACAATGTTTCATGCGTGATTGCATCTTTATTATGAAGTGTCCCTTCGATGCGAATAAACTTGAAGCTTTATCTCTGAAGCTGAGACATTTCTGATAGCTAAATTCTAAAATTTTTTTTCAGATGGAACGAATCGAAAATGAATATGATCACGACGAATTGGTCGAGGAATGGAAGCACATTTCGATTATTTTCGATCGTTTCTTCTTTTGTTGTATTTTTTTCCTTACCAGCGTTGCAACCTTTTTCTTGCTCATAGCTCCAAGTTTCAGTCATCGAGATTTTAGTGTGAATTATTGAACTTTCATAATTCTGAGTTCAATTGTAGCGCGAAATTTCAATTAAATAAAATCTGACGTGTAAAAAAATCATTCAAACTCATCGATAAAAATCTGTGTTAAAACAGAAAATAATTACATATTTTTTAAGATTTCATTCAATGGTTCCTTACTTCCCGGAATTTAATCCAATTCTGATTTTACTGTAAATATTATCATGATAATGTCATAAACAAGATAACTGCGCTTCAGTAAATAAATTGAAATTCGTCATCAACATCGCCATGTCGTAAACTTGGAAGATCAATTAGCAAGTTCAATGTAATGAGAAGGTAGTATTTCAGATGTATCATAAATCTATTAATCGTATTTTCACTATTCTCTCGCAAACATTTATATCTTCATGCTGGGAAAAGTGAGAAATGCCAGAAATAAGTCATTTGGATCATCGAAAGATGACATGAGATGATTTCACACGCGCCATCTTCAATTAAAACACTTCATTATTAACGTGTGGTTTTATGAGCGCAAAAGAGTAAAATAAACCAATCTGACGCATTTGATGTCTGTTAGAAACAAAAGTCATCGTTAGCAGCAGTTTCCTTCCACCATTTCGAATTTCAGTTAAACTTTCTCTCACAGACCTTTTTTGATCAAAGCACAGTTTCTTCTTTTTTAATATTTCGTTTTAATGCCAATACGTTAATTAAATCAATAAATACATTGCTAATATTTGCTGTTCAGAGATTAGCGCTGATGACGGAAGGCGTCAATGAACAATTTGAATAAGATCAACATTAATTGTGATTGTATTGAGAGAATGCTATCATTGATATACGTCTCTTTCTTCTAAAATTATTGTAGCTGTCCACTATTGGCATCAAAAATGGACCAGTATAATGTTTCGAGACTTCTAGGACAAGATTTTATGGCTTGCTTAATCCATTTTCCTCGATTTAAATTTTTACAGTTACAAGACATAGCAATAGTCATTTGTTCATTCGTCTTTTTTTTTTAAAGTTTCTCTGAAAACAATCACAATCTTTAACCATCTGTACAAATGCTTAATCATATAAATTAATAATTATGAATTAACTTTAAATTTTCCATTTTCTCCTCAACAGCCGTAATTGCATATTTATTATTGACCTTTTTAATAACGAGATCAATAAATAGACTATGAAATTCTTTTGAAATTGACATTCCAAACTCAACATTCTAACATTTTTATAAAAATTCTTTCATTTTTATTCTGCATTAAAATTATGTTGAATTTTGAAAGGAATTATTTTCGTTTTTTCGAACGAAATAATTTCTGTATTATTTCAACACCAAAAACAATTTTGAAACTGGAAAATAATGGCTAAAATGAATAAAAAATCTTTGCCTAGGTATTTATCAATTGTCCAAGATCATAGCTAAATCATTACTGGATGCTTGCCGATGTTGCTATAAAAGGGATAGAGTCCGTCTTCCGGCCTTAGACAGTTAGTAGATACTTAGACAAAGATTTTTTCTGGTTTTGGCCTTAATTCTCCTTGATACAATTTTATTGTAGCAAATTCTATAGCAAAATAGCATACAACTATTAACCAAACTTTTCACCAATTTTTAACAATTTTCAAATTTTCCGACTTTAATAAGTGATCATTCATTTCATATTAAAAAAACAGAAATTTTGATTTATTAAAAATGATTGCTGATAAAATCTTTGCGAAGAAAAAAAATAACTGAATAGATGAAATTTAGTTTCATTGTTATGATTTACATCAGTTCCTTTTTATTTATCTGCCTTAATCCATTCTTGTGATCTCAGAAAAAAAAAAAAAAACTGATTTCAGGAAAAAAAATAAAGCGAAATCACTTAAATGGCCTCTCTCGAAACTTTGGGTTAGTGAATTAAGGTAAATTCAGGTTAAACGACAGGCTGCTTAACTGTTTCCCTTTGGTAAGATAAAACATTTTGTTCTTCGAGGATAGAGTTGAAAATGTCGAGAGGTGACTGCGTTGAGGTGATGGGGCGTCGGACTGTTCGTGTGTTGAAATTGGAATTGAACCTCGAACGATATTCTTGATTCTTGAATTCTTATATTCTTGAAGCTATATTTTTGAAATATATTCCTAAACTCCAGTTATATTCTCTCATTATTTCTTACCATGTAACAGAAGCGATTCGAAAACTAAATTAATATCTAAGAAACTTTAAATGACATTCTACAAATAGAATGCAAACTTTTCTTCAATTTACCGTAACTTCATGGTTTTCAACCTTTTCGATTGGAATAGGTAGTTATTTATTTCATATTAAAAAAAACAAATTCGAAAAAAATTTAATTTATTAAGAATGATTGCTAGTAAAATCTTTGCAAAGCAAAAATAACTGAATGTTGAAGACTTGAAAAAAATCTAGTTTGATTGTTATGATTTAAATCAGTTACTTTTTATTTATCTGTCTTAATTCATTTTTGTCACTTGCCTTGAAATACGGAAAATAAACTAGTCTTAGAAGAATCTATTAATATCTGTTATATTAATTAGTTCCGCTGTTAAAGTATAAAAACCACAATTCTTATCTTTTAAATCATTGAAAATTCCTTCAATATCTTTTTCATTATTGAACAAAATGCCGGGAGTTTGTTCGATTTGAAGAATGCCATAACAACTGACATTATATGTGCTAAGTTTTGATTAGTTTTCAAGTGTAGTTGAAACAGTTTTCAAGTGTAATTGTCTCTTAATCAGTTGATGAAACGGCTAATTTTATTGTTTGATTAAGCGTTAACTTTTCTATAACGCAAGATTACCATTATTACGAAGCCATTATTACAGAATGCAAGAGAATTTCAAATATGATGAAATTGGTAGTATATCTTGTATTGTTCATTTATTGCCAGCATACTCATAAAAAGATTGTCGGTGCCACAACCACCACCAAATCAATCAGTGATTATACAATTGCAAGCAAGTCAAGGAAGGTGTTAATTCTTTTTTCGAAAGAAAGCTTGTAAATCTTATATTAAATATTCATGAAATAAGATTATTTCGTAATAATTCAAAGTTTTTTAGCGATTTAGAATTCAAAGACGTTTGCTAGGAAGCTTATAAAAGATTCTAAATATTAGTTTGGATTTTTTGTTGTTATTTACTCTGAAATTATTATCCCCTCTGATCTCTAACCCGCAATGTTTTTTAGTTTGACTGGTTGAAATTGATGGACGCACTTTGTGTAGAAATTAAACAAGATAGCATTCAGTTACGTGCACATAGAATTTTGTTGTTTTTATATATTTGTTGGTTTCCAGTTGAAAACTTGAAGTTCACTTGCTTAGACTTGAATGAATGATTGATTGCTAGGAATTAATCAAATGAGTCAGAATAATCAACAACGTAGCCAAATTCTGATATGAGAACAATAAATGATCACTTTTTCCTATATGTAACCATTAATCCATCTGTATATCCAAAATTAATTCTCATAACATATTAGAAAAGCGAATTTGGTCGAAACGTGAAGCAATTTGCCAAGTATCTTATCAGAAGCTTATCAACTAAAACTGAATAGTATCTCATTTTCAGAAAATATGGACCACATATCATTGCTCATGCGGCTGATTGATCATTGAACTTTCATTTTCCTCCTGTCTTGGATATTGCTTTTCTTGAAAATTTTGTTTATCTTTGACCACTTTCTTTTCAATAATGATAAATGATAAGTTGTACTGATAAAGATTTCAAAATTTTATTGAATTTCACAATCTATTCGGAAAATATTCCGGTTATTAATTAATTAATTCAGTGCAGAGCACATTATGAAACTTCTCGCTGGTTGTGCCTGAACTTCAATTTGCTGAAATGCTATAATTTAGTTTTTGAAATCGCATTTGTTATATGGTGAAAAATAATGAGAGAAGATAACCGGTTTACATGTTGAACATGACGGCGGTGATTGATATGCTACAATGAAATTATTCGGTTGATCAGAATAATTCATTTTATACTTTGATAAATTGAAGAAAAGTTAAGTGAAATAAATGATCACTTATCCGAAAAAGTTGAAAACTATTAAATTTAAGAAAAGTTCAGTTAGTAGTTGCAGCTATAAAATTTTCTTCCTATAATAAAGCAGTATTAATGAATAAATTCACTCATTTCGATGAATTCTATGATATATATAAAATTAATGTCGATAAAATTGTTTCAAGGAGAATGATAGCCAAAATGAGTAAAAAATCATTGTCTAAGTATCTACCAATTGTCTACGATCACAGCTAAATCTTCTGTTATGTATACTTGTCGATGTTACTATAGAAGGGATGGACTCTGCCTCGGATTTCAATTCCAATTTCAACGTATGAATAGTCCGACGCTCCATCGTCCCAACACAGCCATCCCTCGACACCTTCAACTCTAGCCTCGACGAACAGACGTTTCACCACTTCGCATACTGCCCAAGAGGCCACCTGAGTGAGTACTTTTTTTAGTAATTTTTCATGCATGCATAACAACAGATGTATCTCATTTTTCGATATCAGCGATAAGGTTTTTGTTACATCAGAGATTCATCATAATATATTTCATCAATATGTGACACGCGGAAGTGCAGATCAGGACAAATTTTTTGAATTTTTGCAAGCTAAGTAGGATTAAAATGTGTTTCGTTGGTAAGAAATATTAGTCATATCAATTAAAATATTAACAACATCATTTTAAACAACAAACAATAAAAAGAAAATATTGAATAGCATATCAGGAATATTTCTTGAATAAATTGTGAAATTCAATAAACTTTTAAATACGTGTCATTTATCATCACTGAATAAAAAGTAATCAAAAATAAACAAAATTTTCAGGAAAAAGAATATCTAAGACAGGAGAAAAATGAAAGTTCAATGATAAATCAGCTGCATAAGTAATAAAATGTGGTCCATATTTCCTGGAAATGAGGTAATTTTCCACCTTATTTTTAGCTGTAAGCTTCTGATAAGATGGCTGGCAAATCACTTCACGTTTCGATCAGATTCTCTTTTCCTACTATGTTATTTGAGAGCCTATTTTGGATATATAAATGGATTAATGGTTACATATAAAAAACAGTGGTCATTTATGGTCCTCACATCAGTATTTGGCTACATTGTTGATTATTCTGGCAGGACTAATGACAGATGTGGACAATTCAAAAAGTGTTTTAATGTCAAGATAGCATGTATATTAACGTGCCATTGTGATAGCATATATTAACAAAAAAATTAACAAGTGCTAGAAAACATTCATAATTTCCATTCCAAATATTACAATTCTTGGATTTTTTACAATTTTAAATTTAATTGAAATGCTCATCTAACCATAATTATTCATTCGATTAATTTTTAGCATCAAGCATTTATTTCAAGTTTAATCAAGTGAAATAAAAAATGCGAAATTAAAGATTTTCATCTTTTTAAAAATTTTTGCTATTACAATAATAACAATTGGTATCAATATTTTTTACATTCAAAAAAATTAAAATTTCTTGGATAATTTTGGGTAATTAATTAAATATTGCACTCTTTGGTTTTGCGAAAGGTTTCAAACATATTATTCGTGTTTTTGATTAAAATAACAACTTGAATGTACTATGCAACTAATGTACTGATAATATTTTTTTTTTTTTTTTATCTAATTTGGTTTTTTTTTTGCTTCAGTTGTAGAAAATCCGAATCACACCTTGCTGTTAATAAAATTTCATTCAATTTGATTCATTTATCATTTCTGTAATTCATTTCTGATAATGTTGTAGTGCTGAAATACAGAAAAGAATGAACGGAGAAATTTCTTCGAAGTAAATTCGAATCTCTTGAAAGTTTCAGCACACTGATGAATATCACAGTTTTCATTTATGTACAAGTTCAATTGAAATTTCGAAAAATTTTTATGTTTTTCCTTTTTACATTAACCTTAAAAGTTCAATAATAAAATAACATTAAGTATTTATATTCAATAATAATAAAATAACCTAGTAATATAATTCAATAATAAAATAACACTAAATATTTACAACGTATATCGCAATTCTTTCTATCAATTATTTATTTAATAATTTTCATTCGAGCATTTCTTTTTCCTTATTCCTTAGTAAATGATTTTTGATAAAACCAACATTTATAGTGTTTGTTATCAATTTCGTTCGAATTTTAGTTAAAATAAGAAAATTTGCATTTGCGACATCATCGTTTGTTCTTTTTTAACAATTAAATTAAGAAATTTGCAAAAATAAGATTGCAAAATAATGCATTTTGCTTCATACTGCATCACATAATGAAATTTTAAAGAATGTTGATTTCAAAAACTCCAAAGTTTCGAAAAAAGGAACCAAAAAAAACGGGGAAAAATTTTATTCATTCTAATATAATGGTTGCAGTATTTGCTAAAAAACAGGAGAAAGATGCTGCTGTCACGTAACAAAACTTCACTCGTTGTCTTTTGCGCAAGCGCATTCTTACATACATAGAACCAATTGAAAATTTTGCTTGAATTTAATTTTTTAACAAATTTTACATTCTACACGTACCTCTACTTTTCAATGGCAACATTGTTGATTTTCGTTATTTTTATTTTTTGTTTAAAATTGTTCTTATTTGTTTTTGAAATATATCGTCTATAATTTCAAAATAGAAAATCTGATTAACTTTTCAATTTACTGGCTTTTGATATATTTTCAGATGATTTAGTATTTTTTTCTTCATGCTTCAAACGTTAAAAAAAAACGTTAAACAATTTTTATTGATTTCATCAGGTCTAGGGATTTTTTTTGAATTTATATACATGTAAATAATTTTGTAGTTTATATCATTCAAAAATTTTGAAAATTTGTTCGAAATACACTGATACGAATGAAATGTTTGTATATGATAATAACTAAATAAGTCCATGTTATTAGCCCACGATTAGCAATATATCATGTTACTGTTAGGCAGTCCACCATAATTGATCACAGTCCCGAAATGTAGCATTTAACAATAATTTACAAGTTTTTTTTTTCACTTCATTCGTCATCTATTGCGCCATTATGTTGCAGCAGCGACGACACGTTGTGGCAGATTCAATTTGGAGCGAAATTCAGTGCTTGAAAAAAGAAACAAAAATGGATTGAGACAGATAAATAAAAAGAAACTGATGTAAATCATAATAAGGAAACTAGATTTCATCTATCCAGTTAGTTTTGCTTCGCAAAGATTTTATCAGCAATCATTTTTAACAAATCAAAAGTTTTTTCTTTTCAATATGAAATAAATGACTACTTATTCCAGTCGAAAAAGTTGGAAATTGTTAAAATTGAAAATTTTTATTGATAGTTATATTTTATTTTGCTACAGAATTTGCTTCCTTTAATAACGCAGTATTAATAAATAAATTCACTCATCTCAATGAATTCTAGATTAAGGTCGATAAAATTCTATTAAACCATACATATTCATTTGCTTTTCATCCAAAATAACTGCAATTCAATTATCTCTACCAAATGATTAATTGATTAATTGGTAATTGGTAATTTTAATAATTAATTGGTACTTCCAAAAAAAAAAAAAAAAAAAAAAAAAAACTATTTGATAAATTAAAAAAAGTTGATTAAATGGAAATATCGAAATAATACGACGCTTTTTCAATCAAACTGACAAATAAAACTGTACGTCTTTATACGTGATACAATCATTTCATAAAATTACAACTACCGTATAATTGTGAAGCGTATAAAAAGAAACCATATACTAACGTTTGGCAAGTTTGCCAAAAAAACTATACTTAATTAGATCATATTAAAGTAGAACAATTCAATAAATCAGTCGCGTAAGCTGCATTATAAGACAAAAATGTCAACTTCATGTCAATGTGATGTCATACGACAGCGTGCTATTCTGTAAACAACAGCCAACCGCAAAACAGTTACATAACATTCGTATCAGTGTGCGTTATTTGCAACGGTTAAAAGACTGGGAGATTTATACGTGTTTTTTTCACGTTTCGGATTTAACGTAAGTGTTTATATGAATATATAATACTATTAAAATTTCATGTAGTTGAAAAATGTATTTATAAGAAGGTAATATAATTACATCACAACTTTCCTTTATTTCATAAAGTGAAATTTTCAAATTAGATATACGAAATTCGGTGTCCAAATTTCATTTATGGTAACAAGAAATCATACCTACACTTTATGTAGTCTATGAAAAGGTTTTCTACTACTTATCCAGTATTCATTATATCGCTCTTTTGCCTTTTCACCTTCAACAAAATAATATTTAAGAGGTTACACATGTTAAACAAAGTAAATACTGAAGCAGGATCAAATAAGCTGAATGAATGTCCTTCGAATGTTTGCTATAGTATCGCAATCAGTGATGTAAACAATGACCGCAAATTGATCGATACAACAAGCACGTGTTTACTGACCACAACCGATGATGGCTCAGAGGTCAGTTAATACTTGTTATGTTTAATACTAAAATGAAAGTATTCTTTCCTTTGCAGATCATTTCCTTTTCATCTTACGCATTATATATTGTTTATTGACATTAAGAGTCATTTCAAATGCTTTGATTCTTAGCAAGGTGAGCAAAGTGACATATCAGAAACGGATGCACAGGTGGTTCTGGGACGATTTGAGCATTCTTCGATGCAAAATGATTTAAACAAAGCGACAGAGAATAACGAATGCGAATCGAATGCGATCCATTCATCGGTGGTGGAATTTTTCCAGAATACTCGAATCGATACGTTTGGTTTTATACGAGGGCCTAACAATATGTTCGTTACCTAATTTTTGTTACTGGTAGCTGTAATGCGATGTTAGTCAAATAGTTAATTACATTTTAATTTCAATTTATAAAGGATTGACTGAAATTGCAAAGTGTTTGCCTATTAGATAGTTTTATTAGTTTTAGCAAATCTTGCAAGCTGATAGATAATGGACTATATCAAGAGCTTAAGAGAAGTACTACCGATAGTCATTCTACGTGATAGAAGGTGGTTTATATGCTGCTGAAACTATATCCGTGAGACTGCTACGTGTAAGATTAGATGAGAAGTACTGCAACAGTCAGAATCACTGAATTGAATTAGTAGATTATTGACTTTTACAGTAAAAAAGACTGTCGATTCTTAGATCATTTATACTCTGAGAAAGAAAGGCTATAACAGAAAGCACTGTTGACTTTGGACGATATGTGAGGCTAAAAATTATAGCTGGCTCTCATGAATATTGTACGTTGCAGAAATCGTGAAGCTACGGTTGACATGGAGACGTTACGGAAGCGTGAAAAGAAATGGTTACATATGCTCACAAACTGGTCTTATTTTATGGACAATAAGTATGAGAAAGTACGAGAACGTTGCCGCAAAGGTATACCACCATCATTGCGTGGTCGAGCTTGGAAACATTTATGCGGTGCCACATTCCATATGGAATTCAGCTTAAATAAACATGTTTTTGAGGTAATAGTTTTACTTTTATGTGATTATCAGTGGAAAAAACTTTTTTAGAAAATTCGTTCTTCTCTTTCAAGCAGATGTTTACATTTATAAGCAGTGAAATGGTTTTATACTTTTAGGATGTGAGTAATCAACCGGGTGACCCTCGATGGATTGAGGAAATTAAGAAAGATTTAAATCGACAATTTCCAGAACATGTCATGTTTTCTCGTGCTGGACCTTATGGAAAAGGAGGGTGTGTTTTACTTTGATGAAATATATTCGTTGTAACAAATAAATACTTTCGTCATTAAACTTCGTTTGTTTGCTACTGTGCCATGAATAATAGTTTCTGGCTGTGGTTGCATATTCATGGGAAAGTCTTAAAATTTCTCATTTTCTTCCTTAGTTTCCTGATGTAGTTACTTGTTTTATTCATTATAGAATTGGAATCTCAGATTATCCAAATTAGATTTACATCAACGTATTGCAGAAAATCAGATTTGTTTGAATTACTTAAAGCATATACGGTACTACATCCTGAAGAAGGTTACTGTCAAGGACAAGCTCCTGTTGCTGCTGTTTTGCTCATGCATATGCCATTGCGTGATGCCTTTTACTGTTTTGTACAGATTTGTCACAAATATTTGCCAGGATACTATAGTGCGGGTCTTGTACGTTTTTTGAAATTTTTCTTGAAAGCTAGAGTGATTGTCACATGTTCACTTTATCGTTCTTTGCTTGACTGATGCATTATCAAATAGTTTTGAGGCATACACCTTAATTCATTATTCTTGGAAAATATCCAAGAGGAATGGGAAGGAGGACTAATTAGTTCCGAACTAACTTGGTAAAATAATAGTTCGAAAGTGGTGGGTATTTAGAAATAGAAGTGTAATCATGGATGTTCGGCAATTGTTTGAAAGTAATTTGTTTCGCTGTTGCTCCATATGTTTTCTTCTTATTTTGTAATGATATTTATAGGAGACTATACAAATCGATGGTGACATTTTATTTCAAGTGCTGAAAGACAAATCACGCCTTAGTTATAGACATTTGGTTTGTTTATTTTTTATATGTTACTAATAAATGTTTAGCAAGGAATTTTTAAACGAGGATTTAAAAAGGAAAATTTCTCATAATAATAACTTTTTTGAAGAAAAAACATCGCGTTGAACCAGTGCTTTATATGCTTGAATGGTTTATGTGTATTTTCTGCCGAACTCTTCCGTGGCCAACAGTACTTCGAGTATGGGATATGTTCTTTTGCGAAGGTTATCATAAGTATAGCAACTTTTCTCTTGTGTAATGAATGTTGTGGATTTGTAAGAAGTAAATTGAAATTATTCATGCTTATGTTTAGCAATTACTTAGTATTTCTGGGTAGCAAAGGCGAGTTTGGACATCAGGAAATGACACTCGCATTCGTGTTAGGAAGACTATATACGTATTGTCTAATAATTCATATCATCTTTTTACTGCGTTTAACAAATATTTAATTGCTTGTAATGACTGCAGAGTTCCATTGCACAACTGTAAATGCAAATTCAGCGCAAAATTTTAATCTGGAATTTATCCCACTGTTCACTGATAAGTAGCTTCCTCCTTATTCCTGCATGAAAATTAGTTATTGAAAGCATGTATTTAATCATCATTTTTAATCTGTCAACTACTATACAATCTCAATAGTCGGCAGAGTCTATTTAGTAAATCAATTGAACGAGATAGTTTGATAGCTTTGTAAGTGCTTCAAAAAACTTATGGCGCATGCAGACAGTTATTTGCTAAGAACTGTAGTACATGTCAAATTTCAGGCGTTAAAGTTCTATTCAAGATAGCAGTGGTTTTGTTTCGTTACGGTCTTCGTACGAATGACCAGCTGAAAGAGTTTAACGATTTCCATTCGATTGTGACACGACTGAAGAATCTTCCTGAAAAGATAATGACTGAAGATTTCCTCATTCAAAAGGTATCTGAAAGGCATTGGTTTAAGCAATTTTTATATGGTTCTAGAAGAATTCCTGATGTTCCACAATTATTCATTTTGATTTGTAGGTGTTTCTCCCAAAAGTACTGAGCATTTCTGGAACAAAGACAGCTTTCAGGTCATCAACCTTGATTTAGACGATGTCGAACTGGAGAGGATTCACTATAGAATTATGAAAACTCGACAGCTGCGGTTGAATTAATCATACGTAAATGATAAATTTCTGTCTAGTAATTGCAAAGCTGGAGGAAAGGAAGAAAAAGGGTTGTGCATCGGCCGGGAATCGAACCCGGGCCGCCCGCGTGGCAGGCGAGCATTCTACCACTGAACCACCGATGCGATGCAGTAATGCAATCACACTTATAATGTGTCTTTCGAAATGGATTGTTTCTAATGTTGTCATAATATCTGTAGTAACTAGGCTTTTTTTATAGTGTCATAAGTGCCTTATAGATGTTTGCTTGTATCATTCCAACCTATTTCATGATGTTGTGCTCTTTTTGTATTCACAAAATCCATTCTGTTTCACTTATACCTTCATTTTGGTGCCTATTTAGGTGAAAGTTTCATTTGTTAAGTAAGTGTTTTTGTCAAAAGTGCCATTTATTCATTTCACTGAAATTCAGTTTTAATTATTTCAGACATTGTCTTATCCTATTAATCTGTATATTTTTAGTTTGGTGAGGAGTGAGTGATTAGTTTTTAAAGTATTCATAAATATGAATTGGTTCAGTTTCATTTATGTGAAATGAGGCGAATATATGCAAGAAATTTTCCGCCTTCATTAGTGAAAGGCAGTAGTTGAAAGTGCGGAAACAGGTAAATAGTAACAGATATATGGAAAAGGAACATACAGTTACTAATTGATGTGCCTGGATTTCCTATCTTGTTCTGTGATATTATTACATATATTCTATTCATGATGCAATGATTCTTGGCATCAAATCATCGATCAGAATTACCATGCGGGCATTTCTTCCTCTTCCTTTATTTCTTTATTTTATATTTAATTTTAAAAATGCAAATGTAGATATGTCTTGAATTATATTTGTACTAAAAGTTGTACTTTAACAAAATTGTAAATATCCCTTGGAGACCTGTTAATTTCCACATAATTACCGGAATTATGGTTTTGGGAAGCAACTGCACGTAAAATCACGGAACTACAACATCGCTTGTTCACACGTAGTCCCTTACGTAATGTGTACGATTACAAATGCGCAAATACGTATTGCCCTTTTTTCGTGCTTACTACATATATGATGGTCGGCGGGAAGAAATGTTGCACTGGAGAATAGAAAGGAGAAGGAGTGTGAGGATGTTGGAGGAATAGACAAGCAGATGAAAGGTGATCAATTCTTGTGGTTATGTTAATGGAAATACTGGGGTCAGTGGATGAGGCTAGGCGGTGAATAGGGTAAGTTGCTGCATGGATCAATAAGGTATTGGTCAGTGTATTCACTTGCAATTCAGTGTCGGTCAGTTTCGTATTTCTTGCAGAAGAAAGCTAGCTAAAGATATGTTCACTTGGAAGCTCTATTTGATCTAAAATCATTCACTTTGATGTAAATAATATATCCCAATCCATCCGATACTGTTTGTTACATAAATGTATTGATTGATAAGATTTTTACAGTGTGTGTAATTTTGTTGAGGAATCAATTACTTGGTTATGATCAGATTGATAAGATAGATAGATTCATGATGATTATTTCGACAGAAAATTTTCAAATGGAATATATGATTCGAATTGTTTTCTATATGATAACAGAAATGTTGCAATGAAAATAAACGATATCGTTGATCAAATTGGATCATTTTATAGCTCGTGCAATAGACTGAGTAATTATTAAATAGCACAGCTAGTTTATTTGAAAGCAATAATCGACGATTGTGTAATCGAGTAGTTACAACGATAACGGTAACCAGTTGCGTAATTTAAAACTGAATTCACAATTCAACTAGCTTTATCCGAAAAGAACACATATTTGATCGATAAACGCGATAAGGAGACACATCATGCCTCACAAACTTCTAAATGAGGTAACATTTGCATTGCCTTATTGTTCTTTTGGCAAAATTTACATTTACAAATTGATAGCTTTGCATTTCACTGTTCTTGAAACTAGTCAAATTGATCATTTGTCAGAGCTATTCTTGCGACTATTATTATCACAATCTCTATTATCGCAACTATTATTATTACAATCAGTATGAATTACGTTTTCAATTCATTTATTAACAATGTAAAATTTGTTTTTTAATCATTGATGGCAAGTGAGTGTTTACCTAGTGATTATTTTTTGTTATAAACTTGCCCCACAATTTTCGGCTGTTTTGAGGATTTTTAAATCATTTTCATACTACTAAAAAACCATTCAAATTGCACATGAAGGTGTAATAACAAGTAGGATTTGGAAAATTCAAAATTAAATAGCTTTGCTTTGTAGAATATGTATGAAGTACGAGGAGTTTATGCAAATCAGGAGCTGCTGGTCTTGATAACAAAAATGATTGTAAGTTATATGAGAAGTTATCTCTTCTCTTGTTTAACTAATTTGATAATCAAGGCTTTGGGAAATATGTTTGTGCCAACCTCAGTTGCTTCTTCATCCAAACCAAACTTCATCGAAACCATCAAAATGTAAGAGATCAAAATTACATCGAAACAAAGTACTGTAATTGCATATCAATTTTTAGGGTAAGGAAGTGCTGCTGGAAACCCGTGATGGATTGATATTTGAAGGGATATTTGCAGGTTGCTCTCCGGATGTGAGTATTTCTCGTCATACTGCATCCGTCATTTTACTGTTTGCATTTTACTGTTGGAGCAACAGAGATGTTTGATTTTTAGTCATTCTTATAATTGCATATATTAATTTACAGTTCGATGTTGGCTTGAGATATGCACATGAAATACTCACAGATGATCAGAAGAACTTGTTACCTCATAAAGATCAAATTATTGAGAAACTTCAAATTGAAAGAGATTGTGTTTATAGCATGGGAGCAAAATATCGAGACGAAAAACGAATTGGAGGTTTTCTTTTTTAACCAATTTCACTAACAAAGTATGGAATTTTATTGTAGCAGCAAACAGATGCATTTAAAAATGAAACAAATTCAAGGATTTGCTACGGACCGTGAATACGCAGATCAGACCGGTTCCGTGGCAGACTTGGAACTACAGGTTTGGGAATCCGAAGATGACTTTGATAATGGCCTTGTGTTAAACGATGATCAGGAGGATGGTTGGTCCGTTGAACAGATGTTTCAGGCGAATGATGTTCTGGGGGTCAAAAGCACATTTGATGAGAATATGCCCGAATATGCCACGTAATTTTTTATTTTTCATCAGTTTTTAGGAAATTCAACTATTCTGTAAATAAAATAAATATACTGCAAACTTGCTTCATCTCTGTGGGAATGTTTCTTTTACAAGGGATTATCGTTAGGTTGGTGAAATGGATGCTGAATATGGAAGTGCATGACATATGACATAACAATATTGTTTATATACTTAAACGGTTACCTTAAATTTCAGAGCTGATATACAGGGTGATGCAGAAGATCTTAAACGAGCGGAACGGATTGCACAAGAAATCAATAATAGTAGCGCAAGTAGGGCACGTGCACAGCTGGAAAATGATGACGAAGAGCGTGGTTTGGATGCAGCAGAATTTCAAATACACCATATTATTAACCGGAAAACACCTGGCACAGGGTATAAATATTTCCGAGAAAATAATTCACATTAAGTCAGATATACCAGCGGGTTATACATGATATTGGAGCTAATTCATTTCTCATAATGAGTGCCACTCAACAAAACGTTTATTTTGTAGTTTTTTATTAAAAAATGGTTCAAGATTATCCATCTTGTTTCCTGTCTTCGAAAAAAAGAATCTAATATCTGTAATCCATTCAGACGTGGCAGCTATTCAGGGAATATTCGAGATAGAGGCAGCGTGCACATGAATAGAGGGCCACCAAATGGTAGACGATCCGAAGGTATGACAGGTACAGGAAGAGGTATAGTAGTTATCCATAAATAGATTTCAATTTAACTTTGTTTGTAAGGTTACAGATGTATGAAACCGCTAATGCAGAATGAAAAAAAGAGAGCAGGAAGATCGTATAAATATAAGGAAATCTTCCAGGACGGGGATCATATGGATCTAGTAGTGGCTCATCACGTTTATTCACAAATTCATCAATGGGACATGGAGTGCGGCCTCAAAATTCAGGGTCAGGATCTGCATCACGTTATGCACCGAGTGGTATTTTGGAGAGACCGACAGCGCAGGAACTACACCTGCAGTTTGGCCGTATGCTTTTTGTTTATCAGTTCTGTCGGATTAAATGTAGTGTACTTCCCTAATTGGATTGCGCTTAGAAAGCTGAACTCTGAAACTTCGAAAAACGACTTGAAACTTTAAAGAATTTATAAATTTATTTCTTATTGAAGCTTTCACGATAATATGTTACGTATTTGGATTCATTTATATATTGGCAGTTGATTTATGTACTGCAGTGCATTTAATTAGTTTTGTATGCTTTATTACAAATCTTGAATTCATCGTTCTGTTGCAGAGTGGGTTCGACGTGGTGAAAGTTCAGGGGCCTCTTCAGCTACAGACAATGCAAGAGGTGGACGACGATCGGAGCAAATAGGAAGTAATGCGAGAGTTTATGATCATCGTTTGGTGACTGGTCAACATGAAGGACAGCCTCCACGTGCTTTTTTATTTATTCATCAATTTGTTTACTTATTTATCAGTATTTAGCTGCTGCAAAAAAGAAGTCTAATAACAGCTTCATATGCTGTTATAACAAGCATATAGATATAAATGTTCATTGTTTATAGGCGAGGAAAATAAAAACTTGCATTATTCGAATACATCAAATGGTATGGGGGGCGCTTCGCGGCAGCAAACATCAAAGCAAACAGAACGGGTCAGAAATTTAAAAGAATTTCATCAGAATTTCAACAGTACTTTCCAACCATCTCATTCCGTACGTAACAGTGCAGATGATGTTCAGGTCGGTTATCATAATTCACCGAATGGAAATGAGACTCTCCAGTAATGTATTAACTGATCAACACCGGTTGTATGTTCAGCAAGATGCGTTATTCGAAGGTTTTTGGGAGAGATTTAGAGATATTTAGCGGAAGTATTGCCGAAATGTTATTTTTAGCGTTCAAGCACCGTACAAGGAACAGCAACGTCAACGGTAGCACCAAGGCCTGTTAGTAATGCTTGGAATAAAGGACCTCCACCAGGCATGCGAGCTCCATCTTCATCGACTCAAATAGCCCCAAACCATCACCCAGGTTTAATTTTTTAATGCATTTTTGCTTGATTTTTTAATAAGATTGCACTATCCTATACTTATTTGTAAATGTTCATCGCTTAGGATTACCTGGATTACAGAAATTTCATCTGCTGGAGATGCGGAAACATCAGCATCTGTAGTAGCAGCAGCGACATCGTGCCCACCATGTTCAGATCAACGGTCACAACAAGCGATCGTCAAGACTCGAGGATCTATACAAGCAGCAATTACATCTGGTGGCTGAATTGATTTTGTATTAGCAATGAGACTTTGTGGCTCCTTATTTTGGCTCCCACTGCCCTATCAATAAAAGCTTACAGATAGAAGCTTAAAATAAAGTTTACAGTTCAGTTTCAGGTCGCTCAATGACAACACCAGATGTGGCATTAACTGCAGTTCCTGAATGTCGTCCAAACAAGCCAACATCATCCACCATTCCTGGATCTGGTACGACATCGCCCAATATAGAAGTAGCGGGAATTGTGGTTCTGGATACACAGACCGCGGCCACAACTGTTACACCACGAGAAATTCAACAAACACAGCAGTTGTCTGCTGCAGCATCGTCATCATCCATTGCACCTACAGATCCATCGCCTAGTGCTGCAGTTGCTGATACTGCAAGGACGACTGCAACAAATTCTATGACATCAACGTCAGATGGGTAAGGTTATGCAAACTTTCGCAACACTGCAACTGGTCTACGAATACAGTGATGATGGCGAGGTGTGCTGCAATGAATTTTAAATTTTTAGCGAATAATTAAATGAAGACAAAAAATGATATTTGTCAGGAAACATTTTGTTTGGAATCCGGACGCACCATCATTTGTGCCTCGTAATTTAACTAGCTGCCGTAACATTGAACCACAAAGTTATCGTCCAGCATTGCATAGCGTTCGAACACCGCCTGCTGCACCATTACCTCTTATGTCAACACACATCGCAGCACCGGGTCAAATACAAGGTTTGGCTCTTGCCAATCCACAAGCCTTATCTGTTCAGGTAAACATTTGCATTATTTCAGACTATTATGTGTTTTTAGATTCGGGTGTTTTTAGATGTTTTTAGATTTTTAGATTTCGGAAAACAAAATTCGGATCGCTATCACACGTTGCTTGGCCATTTTTGTAAAAATAGCACATTATTCCATTGAATAAATTAAAAATTCACTGGGATCATTATATCTGTTTCCCATGTTTCATTTATTTAATTGGTTTTAGCATGATAAACAATAAGAAAAAGCTTAAGAAATCTTGTAAACCGTTAAGCATTAATTCATAAAAATAATTGATCTTGTAGAATGTACCGTCAATTGCGCATGCTGGACCACCTCAAATGTTTCCATATGCGCATGCTAACGCGTATGGTGCTGCCATGCCGGTTTATTACAACACACCGATTGTGCAGGTATGTCCTAAATACTAATAACTGAGATTCGAAGGAATTTATAACTGTTAAACATTGTGCAGCATTATCTTATTTTTCACTCTAGCGAGCGTAGAATGGACTTCAATCTTCCATAGAAGAAAGAGATGTCTGATTCGACCATTTAATGGTTCTATGCTTATCTGGCTAATTTAGACTACTCCAAGTGTCGCAACAGCAACAGCAGCTGCAACAGCAAATGTTACGGGTGGTCCAATTGTTGCAAGTACTGCCGGTTTACCGATTGGTCGTCACGGACAAATTGCTGGTCAAACATCTTCAACTAGTCGGCGAAATCAGCAACAGCAGTTCATGCAAAGTGTCGCTGGCATGTTTGTTCCAGGGGCAAGTCAACCATATGCTCAGCAGCTGATGTCACAATATCAGGTTAATAGTTCGGATACGGTGATAATTTAAGAGTTATTCGTAGATAGATAATATTGTCGCACGAAATTTATGCTGTATGCCAAATAATTTTTCAGTGAAAATTAAGAATGCATAAATATACTAGACTTTTTAAAGTTAGAAGTCTGGGAAAATTCCACAGCATTCAGGGTTTACGAGATTGCAGGTAGCAAATGTGTAAGTCTTCATTAATCATATATTCTTGTTTAAATTAGACGTTAGATTAAAATCAGTACGTTTGAATTTACTGCACGTATGTTTAAATGTCCATCAGTTTTCGTTTTCCTATGTTCTTCATTCATTTAGATGCCTTATTTCGCACCCTATCCTTCACAGCTCGCAATTGGAGCTTCATCTAATATGCCACCGCCGATACCGCCTCCATCCACGAATGCAGTACTCACTGCTCCTCCACCTTATCAAATTATACAGGTCAGTAAAATAGGAGCAGTAAGTGTTTGAGAAACGTAAGTTATCATGACTTGTTGATTTCAAAAATGCTGAAGTGTCTGAAAAGTGATCCTTTAATTGTTGCGCTATAGATGAAAATTATGTACTTATATTCACCGATTTGTGGTAACAAATATCTTGAATTGCTGATGTCGAATGTTTCCATTTGTTAAATATCTCTTCTGCTAATTTACAGACTCAAGCTCAACAGCCCACTGGTTTCCCGCGACAACTTTATCAAGGCGATCATTCTGTCGTATGTTTTGTTGGCTTTACCAGGATGAAAGCGACGAAATAATCATTCATTTATAAAACCTTTATTCAAGAATGATTGTCTAAAAATAGTTCTGTAGTAAAGATGCAAAATAAGGAGTTATATGCATGCGTAGTAGTTACGTTTTAAGTTAATATCGTCCAGACTTTGCATATTGTGTTATAAATCAGAGTTGATTTATTTGATAGGACATTTCCTACTTGAATTTTGGTTATTTTAACCATAGTTCATTTATTATAATACAATATATTTTTCAGAATTACATGATATCTCGTTTACCGCATTCTCATTCAACTATTGATTATGCTGGTAAGTGTAGGAATTATTTAAATTAATGCACTACAGTCTAACTGTCCTGTTTCTATTTCAGAACAAGCATTAAGAATTCATTGCAGTGGACAAATTTTAGGGAAATTTGCCTGTAATAGAGATTAAGCTTTCAAATATTTAAAATCTTGATTATTGCTTATCATTCATAGCAGCAGCAGTGTCGACACAGCAGCAACCGCAGCAAGGATCAAGTGCTGCTTCGAGCAATGGGACAGGTTCGAATGGACCTAATAGTCAACCGGCCACACCTGGACCTGTGGTGTCACCTCCTCAGGTGAGGAAATATCATTACGCCATGACAGAGCATGTCATTGTTTAAAACATTTGCCCTTGTGTAAGTGGTTCCGAGTTTTTTATGTGATGAAAGAATTTGTTGAATTTCTACGAATATACTTCGTAAGCAGTAAATAATGATTTCCCTACTTAATTCTATCGATATAAAAGTGTGTTGAGATTATTGCTTCATTATATCATAATTCTTCACTTTTATGTAATTTGGATCATCATAGTAATAGCAAGCTACTCATCAGCTTCGATGTTAAGTTTCCAAGAACTTTTCCGAATCATCCAAGTTGTCGAAATAATTTTCAGAAAGTAGGATTTTTTGATAAGAATGATTTTAACCACTGCACGTTATTTATTATATCTCGACCATTCAAACAGTCTGTTGTATTTCAAACTGCAGTAATTTATTATAGTGCATCATTGATCGTCTAAATCTTTCCGATGCAAATCATTAATGTGGTCAGATGCAACCGTTATTTTGGGAATGAAAACTCTTATATAGATAAAAAGTTAGCCAACCAACCCTGAGTGATATAGTATTTACATGACTGTATCAGTATCGTAGAGTCTCTCTGAATCACGCATAGTTCACGAGTGATGTTGCAACGATCAAAATTATTTATCTAAAAATCGAGTGAATATGAAATTATGCAAGATTATACGGCGCATGCTTTGTGCGTACATATATCTTTATGTGTATGTATCTGTGTGTGTATGTGTTTGTATGTATTATGTTTATGTATGAGTGTGAATACATATATATATATATATATAAGTCTTTTGTGTGTGGCGTGTGTATACTGTATGTGTGTGTATGTGTTTGTGTATGTGCATGTATATGACATTAATTTGTATCAAATGCATTGAATGTGAAAATGTTTGTTTATTCACTTGATAAGTTATTTTAATTTAGTCCGTTTTTGTTCACTTTGCACCGTTCAAATAGGTACAACAACAGCGACAACAACAAGCAGCATCAATATCACAGTATCCGCTGTCCGGAACTCCGCAATCGCCACATACTGTACTTGTTCCGCTTCCACCTGGTGTAGCTCCACCAAACGCACAACCACACATGTACGTCCAAGCACCGGTTTGTTGTTTGCTTGTGTGTTCACTTTTCACTCTTCTGGTTCATTAATTTACATTAAGAATTGTTACCTTTTAAAAGGTCATGATGACAAATAACACATTAAAATGGAGCTTAATTGGATTTTGTAGAAGTGAATAGTGGACATCAAAATTGACGTATATGGGCAAATCAAAAATTGCGGCTCTACTTTAAAAAAAAAAACGAAAATATTGGATTTGTTGGTAAAAAATGAGCATCTCAAAGAAACTTGAAGGCAATGCTTATTGCATTTGGTGTTCTCATCAGTGTCTCAAGCTCACGTTTAAATGAGAAATATGTTGATACACGCTCGTTTTGGGAAATGAGAAATACGTTGATATTCTGCTTGGTTTAGGAAATGAGAAATATTTGGATGCACTGCTTGTTTTGGGGAAAGTAATTCATTAATTGATATATCAGTATATTTATTAATAGCGGGTTTCGTAGATTGACAATTCAGTTGCATGTCATCAGTTACTTGCATCAGTGAAGGTTTATGACTGTATTACTTACATGCGCAATTAGTATAAATGAATAAACTCATGTGGTCTCGTAGGGTGGGTAAATGAGAATATTATTATTTTTTTCTACAATTGAAAATGATTCAAGAAAATGAATTTATTCAAATGCAGTCGATGATTTATTCATTATAGCAGTTTCCGTTTATTACGTCTGGGCAGCCAGGCTTTGTGATGGCGTATGGTCCACAACCAGTTGTTGTTCATCCATCTGTTGCAACACCAACGACACATGTTCCATTTTCACAAGCCCATCAATCGCATGCACAGGTAAGAATTTCGCCTTGTTTTTTTGCAGCTGATGACCTTTTGTTGATCGGGATCATAACCCAGATTCCTCTTGGCGAATCTTTTCATTCTGAGGTTCTTTGGGATGAGTTATAAGGTTCAGTGTTCAGTTTTTCTTTTCATCAAAATAATGAAAGCTTCATCAATATAAATAAATATTTAGAAGAAATAGTCGCAATGCTGGCTATTATTGGAACTATCAAGCCAAGAAATGTGGATACTTTTTTGTAACAAACATACTGGATCATTTTTCATATTTTAGTCAAGTATGTTCGAACAGTTCCAAGGAGCAGTTGTTGAATCGACTACTTTGCAGCAACCACCGAGTACTTTGCCTCATCAATCTTATGTTTCTGGTGATCAGCTTTATGGTCATTGCGTGCACGGTTGGTTATTTTCTTCTTTTTTCAAATTGAATTAAGAGAGATGAAAGTTCAAAGGTGAAGTGATATGTATCGTATTTTTAATAAACAAACAGAATTTTAGATTTGCTTATGGGAAATTTTTGTAGCTATCGGGATTTCGGTCACTGATTTGCCGAACTTCTGTTGATTTATTGCAGTTACATTTTTTTCCAGCCCAGCAACAGCAGGGAGTATTCCAGCAACAGCAGCAGCCACCATCGTCGCAGCAACAGCAAACAGGTAATGCGGGATCAGTGCGTCACAATTCGGTTAACAATGGAACAGGCGGGCCATCACATCAACACCAACCTTTTCACTCTGGTGGTAGCACTCAGAGTAGTTCTGTCCCACCAAGTGGTCAGCGTTGGAAATCGTTTGGTTTTGACTACTTTTTATGTTTTAAAAAACTGCTTTCGCTTTTAATGATATATATATATATATATATAAAGAAAATCATTCACAGCCTTCAATAATCATTGCGAAATTATAAAGCGCTTTTTTTGGATCGAGCGGGATATTTTTTATGAGATATAGTAGCAAAAATTATTCTTGTTTTGCGATTTGACTTTTGCAGAAATACTCGCAAAGGGCAAATCTTTTTATTAACCTGAAGTAAATGATATCTTTTTAACTTTTGGCTTTTTGTTTGCCCATTTCCGGCAAGCTTTTAGTAGCAGATCCGTTTTTTTTTGACTGTTAGGTGAAATATAACTCTTTTATCACTTTTATATTGAATATGATCCAAAGAATTACATATATTTCAGATTCTAACAATTAACGGCACCTGTTACGTGACAGGTAATTCCATCAGAACATACTATTGTTTTCGGTTTGTTAAAGCATATTTGTGGGACGTATTACACTTTTTGTGGTTTGAATATATTTTTTCCGCAAGATTATATATTTTTTCGAACATATCAGGCTTATTTCCTTTTGAAAAGCTCCACGCGTATTTTTTAATAAATTACACATCTTTTTGTTTTGAAAAAAAACTTTCAGTAGAGAGTTGTGACCTGCTTGCCTATTAGGTTTGACCGAACTTTGATTTTGTAAATTTCCTAAACGCATTTTACTTCCTTGTTAGGAGCTGTGTATGTGATCTGCCATGACAATTTACCGTCATTAGGTGTATTGTATTTTTCTTTTGTTTATTCACCTGTTATTTTTCTCGAATATGCTTTGTTTCCTAAAATTGTAACGTAAATTTCATCAACGGGCTAATTTCTTTATGTTTTTCCCGGTTATCCTTTTTTCTCTTTTTAGGAATGCACGAATTAATTTGCGCTGTACATGAAATTTAGGCAGTTCCATATGAGTTTTTCGCGCTTTCTTTTTTCTTTTAGTGTTGTAAAGCCATGGTTTAAAACTTGCATTTCACTTTTGTCTAAACATTTGCATGTTTAAAAGTGATGAAAAAAGAAGAAAGCGCGCGAGAAGGGCAATAGAAAGTATGCATTTTCCATCCCAAATTTATAAATTAATGCACTTAATTCAAGGATTGTTGTAAGAAATGTTTGAGTGATTGACTTTGTTTTGCCGATTTGCTATAAGGGCCTCAAATTTAAAATCAGTTTTAGAAATTATCTGACAAGAAAGCTTCGTTATTTGCAGAAACGAGTAAGTGGTATAGATTTATTATGCTTTTTTTTTTCATCCTAAGAGGATAGGCAATTCTGTTCAGAGAAGTAAGAATGCAGGTGGTTGTTTGATCACCTGCGAGTAGTAAAATAGGAGATTCAATATTTTACAAAGTTTAAGTGGTAAATTTTTGAAGACTGGTGGTCTTGAGGGAGGGAAAGAAGGATTTACTTTTGTTTCATGCAAAGGAAAGTGTATCATTAGTTTCTAAATTTGTCCAATTTGGAGTTTTCGAGTACTCAGACATCGGATTTGAAACTTTGTTGCTCCAATAATGAACTATTAACCATCACTCGTTCTCTTCTAACTTATTTTAATTTCTAATATTTTCCCAAATATGGATAGTTATATGCATAATATATTTGAAAAATAAAGATGGAGCACAAGAAGTTCTCTTTTGTAATGTACAGTGCAAATTGCTATCGTTGCATCGAATAGCAGCAAAGCTATATTCAGTAGATCACTACTAGTTTGATAAAGTATATCAAATTTTAGCCGATATGCGAATAGTTCATTAGTGAAATCAGGAGAGAATGTAAAGCCAACGGAAAAAGGGAGAGTTTTAAGATGCTGAGAATATTTGATGTTGGAATGGTTGAGGTTAATTTATTCAATAGGCAATATTCAATGACGGATTCCTGCATTTATATTCTGGTAATGTTATAGCTGTGATTGGAGTTATGTATTTGTTGATTGGGCGAAATTGAAGGTGAGTTCTTGAAGTGCTATCTTGCAAACTTAGTCAATTCGGATAGTTGAATGAAAAATATAAACTCTGAGGGATAGTATTAATAAAGCTGCATTATTGTTGCGATTTACCTTCATACTATCTATATATTGGTAATATATGGATGATTATTAAGATATTGTGAGAAAAATTGGGAAGAGTTTTGTGTGTAATTTTTTAAATTGATCATACTATATTTATGCTGAATTGGCATGGAAAAAGTGACAAACAGATAAAAAAGACATGAAAACCGGTTTCATAGTGGAAGAGTTTGTTTGCTTGGAAATGAAATTATCCATCATATATTTATAAATTTCCTATCTGCAGTTGATTAGTGACCGAATCAACGTATTTCACGAATTGAACACTTTTTTGATATGCCCATTTCAAGTCATCAACCGACATTTCAGTGAGTATATTGCATTGCATAACTATTATTTTTGTTGAGATATAGAAGAGGGAAGGAAATGTATTTTAGTTTAGAAGTTCTGGAGATTCTTCTTAGTTCAAACAAAGAAAACGTTTTTGTAAAGCCATCATCATCTATACATTTGTTGATATTTTGATTTCTCATTTAATTATTTCAAGTAATTCCTTAGCTGAAAGTATTATCAATTATCATAATTTATTGGAACATGAAATGAGAAGTTTAATCGATAGATGAGCATTTATTAATGTGTAGAGAAAAAAATGTTGAAATTGCCCGAAGTTTTTATGCTTCAATTTTTCGTCTTACTTTAATATGCGTGAAACAAACAGAGAAGAATGGAAGGAATTTTTTGGACAACGAGTGAATTTGAAACGAATAGAGAAAGGTTGTTTGAGTGGTAAGCTTCGCGGATCGCATGTTCGATCTATTATTTGGAGGGTTAGTTTCTTTCATTGTTGAAGTCAAGACAAATTCATGTAAAATCCATTAAATTATCAGCAAAAGAAATACTTGATTTTCAAAGTATAAAGTGCTACGTAACGTTTTGATTTTAACTATATGTTGAATTCGTGAAAAGATTACATTAATCACAATTAAAATTCATTTCTAGATTTTGCTTCGTTGTTTACCTCTTGAACGAGAAGAGTGGGGCACAATTCTCTTGCGAACTCGTAAATCATACGATGAATTGAAGTCTGAGGTTAGTATTATTTGTACTGAAAGCATAAACTACTGATAAAATGCAATTCAAAAGGTGTCAGTTGTAGTTTCATAGGTAAGTGTTACTCTTCTTGCAATGCATGATGTGCAATACACATATTTCACAATATTTCGGCAAAGTCGTCAAATTTTATTATTTAAGTTTTCAGCTTTTGACTAATCCACGTGAGCAGACATCGAGTTTGGATCCAAACGTCAGTAATCCGTTGTCACTTGGTGATGAGGTTATGCATTTAACGATAATCATTATTGTTTATGCTTCCTTCTTTTATACTAAACAGGTTTTTATCGATTTTCAGAATCCATGGCAACAATATTTCATTGATTGCAAGTTACGTGAATTTATAAACCGTGACGTAGAAAGAACGTAAGTTTACACTTACATGCTGCATTAATTTTCCTCTTGATCTAAGTGAGGACTTGTGTTTAAAAAAGTTTCCACTTGTAGTTGGAATTTTGAAAAATTTTTTTTCAGATTTCCAGAATTGGAATATTTTAAAGATGAGAATGTAAGAACCATTATGTCAGATATTCTCTTCATATATGCAAAACAGCATCCAGATATTGCCTATAAACAGGTATCTTCAATTGTTTTATCTATAAACTCTTATTATATCCATATTTTCAGGTTAAATAGTTAATCAAATATGACTTTCCAGGGTATGCACGAAATACTTGCAACACTGATTTTTGTTTTAAATTACGATCAACAAACGTTTGCTCATCTTATGGAACAAAATGGATTGAAGTAAGCTTTCATTGAGTTCATTGGGCGAAAAAAAAAAGTTTTCCAGTATATTTCTTTCACTCATCTATGAGCCCATTACACTCATTGAACTCATTATATATTATATTATGTACATATATTGTGTTATATACCTGTTCATTGCACTTTTTATCTCATCGATAAATATATCCCTTCTCCATATATATAGTTTTGCTAGTTGTTAAGAAAAGAACTTGATTAATTCATTAATATCATTTCATTAATTCCGAAGTTTGAATATTTAGATCAGCCTCATTCATTTCAGAGAATTACCACCAGAAGAGTTGAAAATTCTGTGCGCTGTTAATAATCAAGACTTCCTTGAACACGACACTTTGTTGGTTTTCATACTGTTTTTGGCCTTAAATTTCCCTAGATGAACATATAAACATACCCATATGTGTTCGCCTATTAATTCTGTATAAAAATTCGGTGCTAAAATACGAACTAATAATTTCATTTTTGTGAGCAAAATTATAAAAAAAGCTTTTTTCTTCCCATTCGTTTTACTACTCTTTTTAATCAAACTGCTTGCTTTTTTTTTTTTTTTTTTACTGTTGAAAGTTTCAATATTCCCTATGTCAGCTTTATCGAAGTGCGAGATTACAAATATGTGTTTTATTAAAGAATGGCAAAAAAAATTTTTAAGGAAATATTACCAACTATCGTAAGTCGCAAAAATGTGTACTGCAAAGCTTAATCTCTTTTTTTGTTTAATTTTTTTCGAATTTGTTGCTTCATTCTGCTCTTGTCCATAGTGAAATATTCACTCAATTAATGATGATGTTGGAACGATGGTACTTGGCGGATGATGAGGAATACGTCAGTTATTCCAGTCATGCTTCGAGAAGCGGTGGCAAATTAGGCCATGCTGTACCATTTGTCAGCCCACATGATGTTCCTGCTGATTCAAGAAATGAATTAATGATTAAGCTCCAAAGTATTATGAATGATATATTGGCAGTAATTGATCCGGCAATGTATCAACATCTTTTAAAATTAAAGATTTTACCACAAATTTATGGAATGTTAGTCAAGATTTACTTACGAACTTCCACATCGATTTTTTTGGAGTTTGTGAGAATAAATTTCTCATATCTCTCTTAGATTTATAATTATAACTACGTCCAGAGACTGGGAGATGGTAACATCTACCATGTGGATGCAAGTTACCTCTATATGGAAATTGTTTTGAAATATTTCATAATAAAGTCTTAATGATTAAAGTATTTAGTTGAATATTTCTATTAAAGGAAACATGAAGTGGAAAATTCGAAGTTTTATTTACTGAACTCTTTATAGTCGCTGGTTACGATTATTATTTGGTCGCGAATTCCCGATTAACGATCTGTTATTTGTATGGGATGCTATATTCGCTTTCAGGCCATCATTGTCTTTAGTTGACTATGTTTTTGTCGCAATGCTAGAATACATCAGGCATCTGAGTAAGTTAGGACAATTTTTCCTAAATTTAGCTGACAAATATACATCATTGTATGCTCGTAAAAAATGTTGTTGTGGCCAAATTGAAAGGTATTGATAAATTTTAATCAGTCAACCTATTATCATATGATTTCTTTTATCAACTTTAATATAGGGCATACTTTCAGTTATTAATGAAGATTATAGTACAACATTACAATATTTAATGCGTTATCCACCAATAGCTGATGCGCATTCCTTGATTCAGTACGCTTTACATATCAAATCACCCAAAGTAAGATTTTTATATTTTAGAGCACCTCTCTTGTTTAGATTGTGTCCGCTGGAATATTCTCGTCAATATCAGCTGTCCATGTAAATGGAGAGCTCACTATGTGTAGTGATTGCGTAATGATACGGCATAATTACTTTTGAATATTGTTAAGATTATAAATTTTTTGCAGAAGTTTGAAGTACCACAAACTCTTAATGTTACGAATTTCGAAAATATAACAGTGGCTGGAATGGTACATCCAAATCGAACCAAGGATATTGTGGAAACAAAAATTGTTATGGAAAAACCAAAACAAATGGCAGGAATGATATTCTGTAATGCTGGTGAAAATAGACAACAAAACGGTGATAGTAAATCATTTGTTGCTAAAATTGTGGATACGCTTTCAGACCGAACCATGGTCGAAAAAGGTAACTGATGGATATGGCACATAATATTTTGTTTTATGGAATTAACGGCATTGTTTTTCGTTTTTAGTTTAAAAATGGTTTCAAAATTTACGGAAAATTAGTGGAGGGTTAATATTAGTATCTTAATTGTGTAGTGTGAAGTTAAAGTGAAGTATTGAATAAATAAAGTCTGTATTGAATAAATGATTGATTGCAATTTGCATTCGTAGTCGAAGCCTCTAAATTGCTCTAGCTTAACTAGTAGGTGTTCTTTTGTTCTTCAACCTGTAGATATGATATGAATATTGGAGAAAGCAGCTCTATTCCATTATGTGTTGTTTCCGTTGCAGGATTGATTCGTTCACAAGTAAATTACAACACAGGTGGCTATAAGGATATGAAAGCTTCAGATGAGGTTAGCTTACTGTAATTCTTTTATTTCCAGAGAAGTTAATCACCTTGTTCTTCATTTTGAGATGTAAATTTGAGTGTTGTTTTTCATCATCAAATTTGCTGGTTAAGAAATCCATTCAGGTAATTGGGCTTTTGCAAGAGCAAGTGTCTTGTTTACAATCAAGACTGAATGATATGGATATGATGGCTGGTATAGTAAAGCATAGGATTGGTCTCGTGATCGGTAAGTTCACCATTTTTTTGTCTTACACTTTCTTCATGCAATAATTAAATGCCCAGATGGTTTTCTAGATGGAATTTGTTTTTTGGAGATGATCAACATTTGTGGAATTTTTTCAGCCCGTATACCAGGTCGCTTTTTCAAATCTTAAAAATTTCCTTAAATTTTAAAACAGTACAAATTTATCGACAGCTCACTCTAAGAACTACATTAGAGCGATATTAATTAATGTATTATCGCAAGAATCAGTTATTGTTGATGACACATTGTATTATTTATCTATCATCAAAATGTAACAGTTGGAGTTAAAGGGAATTTCTAGAAGTATATTAAAGAATGATATGAATTAAAATTTTTAATCTGATAACATATATACCGTTCATAGAGCAGCATGTTGATAAATATTCCCATTTCAACATGAGATTTTTCTTTACTTTCTTCAAAAAATTCTGGAAAAATTCCATCCTTTCCATCAAATTATTGAATTATTTTTTTCAGATGAGCAAGTACCAAAAATAATTGGTAATGACGATTTGAAGAACTTGATAAGTGAAGAATTACGCGGCATCCGATCCCAGGTTGAGAATGCTGTACGAGCAGGTGCTACTCACGCAGAAGTGATAGTTCCTGCAAGATGCGCAAGAGACACAAAGGGAGTTGTCCGTCACTCTGCTGTCGGAATTGATGCTATCGAAGTTGGCAACGAAGTATATGCTCCAATAGTTCGATATAATAATACCGGTTCTTCTCCGTTATCACGACCTGAAGCTTCTCGATTGGACACTGAAATGCGTGAAATAAGACCTCATTCTGTTGTTCAGTAACGCATATAATTGTTTACTGAATCACAACATATTGTAAAACTACTTACCATTGAAAATTGTCCATATATCTCAGTATTCATCCTTATTATACAAATGATGGAACTGATATTTTATTATGAATTATGATGACTTTTGGTTAGTAATTTTATAGTATATTCTGATTTAGTATGTAATAACATAGTAGTTATTATAACTATATATTATATTATATTGCACCGCTTTTTTATTTATAGCTATATATTATGAGGTTATGTATGAACATTTCATTAAATTGAGAGGAATCAACGTTTATTCCTTTTTATGGTGATAGACAGGGATACTCAAAGACTGTTTGTTTTTGAATCTTCAACTATCTAATGATATTTTTGATCACTATATATTATGAAATGGAAATTTTGTCGCCATTAAAAGTTTTATTATTCTAAAAATTTACTCCATTTTTTGATCTGTACAATCTTCATACTCTTTTCTTTCTTTTATTGCTTCTTTTGTTATATCTTACTGGATACAACAGAAAGTCTTTAGTTCCAATACTTGGATACGAGTATTTGTAAGTATTGTTTCAAATGCTGCATAAAAATTTTGGAATAGAATTATATTACATTAAACTGTGCTAGCATAACTTGTCCTAAATTAAGCAATTGTAGCACAATGCAATAGCTATAAAATTCGAACTATTCATAATCAGTGGATTAGAGTTCAGTTTTACAACGAATAAAGATATTCTTTCGTCTTATACCAATGAGAAAAAAACATTTCATTAATTTAATTCGACAAATTATTTCACTACTAACTGCACTTGCATTTATCTTTGATCCTTCACTTTATCTGTTATTCTCATGATCATTTACCTACAACAATTCAAAGTTAACTGTTCAAGTCATTTTTCATGTTTATTTAAATTATTTTAATTTTCACTTATATTCATATCTCTATTTTCCTGCAATACTTCTGTTAGTGCTATCAGATATGGAGATGATGAAGCGATCGCTATAACACAAGTATTGTTGGTCAACACATAATAGTGCCACCTCAATTTTAAACCAACGGTATAATCAATCACTTTGCTTTCATTTTTATTATATCTTTTATCTGATCTGGAACAAATCAGAAAAACACGGCCCAAAATTAATTAAGAGTAAGATAAATTATTCTTCATGATGTACCATCCCACTGAAATGCAATCTTTAGAAAAATATTACTCTTGTCAAAAACTCTGAGACAAAACTTTTTGTTTCTTCAGTTCTATTCGAATCTTCAAAAGTAAAGAAAAGTTACGTCTCAAAAAATTTGTATTTCCCGTCTATCGTATCATATTTGTGCGATACAGGTCAATATCGCCCGGCGAATCCATTATTGCATCCATTATATTCACCGAAATTTCACAGATTAAAATTAAAAGACGTTCATTTTGTGAACCAAATTGACTGATTATGTTCAAATTACTTAGAAAAATCAATAAAATAAACAAATGAATGAAAAGTTTTTATAAAATCGGGATGCGAAAAAAGGGACAAACCTTGAACAACAGGAATGACACATTTGACAACCACATATGACCAGGAGACTCATACAAAGATATCCAGCATTTGCAGCACTAAATAGTTTCGGCAATTTAAAAAAGAAATTAATAAACGAAACGAAATGAAAAAAGGAAATCAAAAATGAAATGAATTTGTTAGAACAAACAAAACAGAAAACGAAAAACAAACGGAATCAGGCTTTCGTCAATACAAAACACAGTGATTGCTTAAACCAAGCATTTAAGTTTTCCTCAATCAATTTCGAATAATATGTTCCGCCGTCAGTTATTCCTTGGAAATTCTGGAAGCACCAGAAACACACTGAAATGCATTCTGTATCTAAACTTTTTCTATCCATCATTTTTAACCTTTGACCTTAATAATTGAAAACACTTGTATGTTTGTCCATGTGAACCAAAATGAACATTTCTCATTATTTTCACTGGTGTTTTTCTTATCGGTTCTTGAAATGAATCAATCATTTGTCTGTTTTCACAAATTCAATGCATCGATTTTAAATCATCTTGAGAATTATCACAGCCTATCAGTCTTTTATCGCTTTTAATCACATAAAATTAAACTCCTCAATTCCAATGAGGAAATTCGATTAGGTACTTTTAACAGTTCGTACAATGATACAATAATATTGCTGCTTATAAGAGAGAGAGAGAGAGAGAGAAGAACAGAGAGAACGACAAAAATTAGAATTCATTTGACATACTAACATATATTCTGCTTACATAATACCCATCCTACGCTATCTGCACATGTAATTGATTTAAAGATGGCTGCCCATCGATCGAATTGAATTTTAAATAATTAAACACATTAAATAGTGTGGTAGAATTGGCTAACCTGAAATGTTCGTCATTTTGCATTTCCAGCATTGAAATTAGTTAAAAAAGCGGTCATTAATTTTGTATTCCAAAATACATCATTAATTCAGTCCCTTAAACGGTATTTATTTAATCACGTTTGCAAGTTTTTATCATGTTAGAATTTCTGAAATTCGCCCCGAAATTCTACAACTGAAATATATTCAGCTGTTTAGGCTTAAAGATTCCAAAAAAAGAATGAAACTTCAGTCACCTGTTTCGAAGCAAGGGTGAACGTACACCATCGATCAAGTAATTGCGAGAATTTTGAGAGAACAAATTGTAATTTTATACTGCTTAATCAATTTATACTCTAAGGAGTTTTCGAATATTCATAAATGAAATCCACAAAGCTGTATTAATGATATGATCATTCAAAGTACTGCTAAGCAATTTGGAAAAGCAGCTGTTCACTGATGAACCGATGTGCATTTCATTTTTTTTTATTATTAGACAGTGTCTTGGAATTATGGATGAGTACCAAATAAACGAAAAGTTCTTTTAAAAAAAGTTTATAAATCTTTCTTATGAAATTAATTTAAAATATTTAAGCAAAAGGCAAAAGATATTCGAAATTAGAGAAATCCGACATTTTTTTTTTACAAACTTTTTTTTAAAGAACTTTTTGTTTATTTGGTACTTTCATATGTTACTTTTAATTTAATAGTTTTTGATTATTAAATTAACTAATCAATTGGGAAAAGTATTCTAGCACTTTTTCGTTTTCTCTTTTAATATCTTAACATAATTTTTAATCCTTCTTTCCATCATTTACGTGAAATCTTCCAATTTTTTTTGTTTGAGATTGAAATTTCGCTGCAGAATTTTGTACGAAACAAAAATTTTGATAAATAAAAACAATAAAATCTCAATTTCTTGCAAATTTTATGTTTACGGATATGCGAAAAAGCCAAGTGCATAGTTAATAAATTGAAGAGTTACTTGAACAAATTAAGCAAGGAAATCAGATTTGCAACAGTGGACACTATCGCTCGAAGCGCGAATGTCACAAGCAGAAAAACCGATGCATCACGGATATAATTATTATATTCATTTGAAATCATCTTTAAAATCAAATCAAGTCAATCAGTTAGGACATTTAACATAAAACTGAGCACTTTTTTCATAACAAATAATTGTAACTACTTCATTTACAGTCGCGAAAGTTGAACGCTCAAAAAAGTGGAAGTAGAAAAGTTGAGGAATACAGCGACCGAACAACTCGTATCATTAAATAGCAAAAATCATTTAATAAGGAATTTTAATTTTCAATTTTTAAGTAAGGCTCGAGAATTGATTTTTCCTTGAGTTCGGCAAATAAGATTCAACAATCATCAATAAATAAATTTTGCATCAAACTAGAAGCCGGTTCTTCCTAAAATTCGTCCCGATGTATTCAATTTACTCATCCCGTAATTAGTCGTTGACGAATGCGAAACAAAAAGCAATCACTAAACCAATAATTTTAAATTTGAAGAAAAGCTTAAATTAAATGATAGATCTAAATGCACAACGAAATGCATGCAAATAACATTGCAAGCAATGCAGAATAATATGCAGTCATCCCATATTCTTCAGTTACAATAAAATCCAAAAAACGAAAGTTAAAGAGTAAATTCCGCAAATTTTTTAACTTTAAATTGCAAATTTAATAAATTTTATCGTTTCCACATGATTAAAAACATTAGTGAGAGACAAAAAAGGTTGAATGATCTCAGGTTGTTCACCATCCTTTATAGCAGTCATGGTTTTGATGTTCCGACATGGAAGTGTTAACTATGTGCCTTTGAATTGATCTCAATAGAAGATGCCTGTTGACCTCGACTGGCCAACGAATAGAAAGCACAGCTGGGCTTTTCTCCATTTGAGTAAGCAGTGGAATAAGCAGTGCTATTTCCGTGCTATTTCTAAGCAGTACTATTTCTCCATTGGAGTAAGCAGTGTTAATTCCAGGTCAATTTCTAGCAGCCAATATTTAAACTGCCTGGATGCGGGATTCAGTAGTTACAAATACGGATATATCCCTTGAATATAAACAAAGGCTTTCTTTAGAGGAGCACAGCGTATAGAACTAATTCCACTCTTTATTCTTAAGGATCCTTCCGAGGCCTAGCAAGCTTAAACGGTAACAGAGAAGTTGTCAGGAGTGGGTTTTGGTTGGAATATCCTTCTGTAAAATGAATGTCCTTTATGAGGTCCACCTATTCGGATTTGAAATTAGAGTTGTCCATCTCCTAGAATAATTTCTCAGAAGCTAATGAGCCCAATTTGCCTGTAGATACTTTATCTGATTTCTGACTCACAAGAGTTTGCATGTCTTATCCACAACAAGGAATGCTCGTGAAAGAGCAAACTTCACTCAGAGCTACTTATTATCGATTTTTTTCTACCTTTCTTTATCTTTCTACAAGAAACCATAGATCACTTGACCACCGCCAGACCAAATTAATGCCAGTAAAATCTCGGCCATACCTAAAATCACACCTCATGCTACTTTTAGATTACCACCATTTTTAAAACAATAGCTTGGTTAATAGCAAAAAAGGGAAAACTGTGGATTACAAAAAATTTATTAAAGTTCGAACGAGCATTTGTAATAATTCATTATCAACACGAAATCAGAGATTCCAATAGTGGATTTGACATAATGAAATCAGAGATTTCAAAGACCATTGAACACAATAGAAGAAAACATACTCAGTTCCCTGCTTGGCCGTTTTTCATATGGCATTGTAATTAGCTTCAATTAGCTTCAAATTTTCGAGATGAAATTTGGGATTTTTCTAGGTGAAATCTGCAATCCCTCAAAAGATTCAGTTAATATTATTTTTGTACTGAAATGAAACAATCAGATTAATTATGCCGGAAATACTCAAATTTCGGATATTAAACTGTTCATTTCTCTCTTGATGGGAAAAAAAAATATTTGCTTACCCGCTTTTCTTATTTTTTTGTTGTCCATTATACATTCGGCATTTTTCAGTGACTGGTCCAGCAATTAGATCAATTGTTCCAACAAAAGTTTTGCTTTGCTGCATGATGCTATAACTGGTGATATGGAATGGACATGCATCCAATTCAAACTGAAAATTGCTCAGAAACTTTAATGTAATTCATTAACAAAATTTCAAATAAAATTGCAATCCAATGGTTAAATTTTTATCATAAATCACTAAATAAAGTTAATCGCTTAAAAAAATTTAAAGCCATTCTTCAAAATTTTTTAAACTACTACTAAACTTACGTTGCAAGTGTTAGGTGGCTGCCGCAAGAGGAAGCATAGAGTATAAAGTGCTAGTTCAAATTCCAGACTTGCACCTATAACAAGTGAACTAATCTGTTTAACACCATTGAGCCAGCTAAACTTCACTGCAGCCATGATATTCTGAAAAATTCTCTGTTTTTATTGAACATTCAATTAACTGTCACTCTTACCAATATAATGTTTAGCCGAAGGAGAAGCATTTAGTTGATCCGTTTTATTAACATTTGAAGTCGAATATTTCTTTATTTAAATTGATTTCATAAGCATATTTCTGGAACTAATTTTGGCGAAAAAGAAAGCTGAAAAAGTAATCTGAATTAATAAAGTGGAACAATAAATCAAAAAACTTGTCGTCAAATGACAAATCCTCATTAATTTTCGTCACAAACCAATAAAATAAGCGACACAACTAACGTATCGCTTAATCTTGTATCCAAGATATTTAAACTGTTGTGATTCATTTCGCTCTAACATATGAAACCGGAGCCATGAATGCATTCCAATGATTTTGCTATCGTCACGCTGAATTTTAATTATTATTAAAAGTTTTGTCGAAATAAACGTAGCAATCAGGTAAGTGTGCTAATCGTCAGACCAGCTAGGATGGATTGAAGGGAATAATTGAGTTTATAATGTAATCATTCTTTCTAGAGTGAAATATGACTAGCCTAATGTTGCCGAAATTATCAGTGAGTATTGGTAGAAAATGCATTTTAATAAATGATAAATAATAAGATGGTGGTAACAAGGAATTTCCAAGCTTGTTTTCGAAAAATATTCTTAATGCAAAATTTATAATTAATTATAAATACCTCGCCTAAGAAAATATGTTCAAATCCGGATGAGTCAATGATACTATTTTTCCGTGAATATTCTCCAAACCATAATTGATGAATCCATAAGCGGAACGTTTTCAACGTTTCTGCATATGGATAACCTTAAAACAAGTATTCGTAATTCTTGTTTTCGTTATTATTTCATATTAAAATATCTGTTCGGAATTTTAGAGACCATTTGTACTCACCAACATTTCTTGATTTTATCGAATCGAAATTGGATTTTAAATTTCTAAAATAAAATTTTTCCAAGGCAAAATTTTGAATTTCAAAGATTATTTTCAAGTAAAACGGATGGATAATACATTTCTGAACGAATTAATTTCAGAAACACTTTACCTTTTATTTGCAGAAACTTATAAAGAAGGTTCCACACCTTTGTTTTGAAGACCGAGTCAATAAAATCATTAATCGCTTTCTTCTTCTAAAAGCATAATTTAAAACAAATCGACGTAAAGAATTTTGCAATTTTATAAAGAATCGAATTGCTACATATTACTCAAATTTTATAATTATCATTTCAGTTGCATTTTTGCATATATATATATGTATATTTTGCTTCTCTCACTCTTCAATTATTTTCCTCTCTTTCATTCTCTGTCAGTTTATTTACTTAGCATTTACTGTGTGATTAAAAGCTAGGAAAAGCTTCTGCAGACAGTAGTTGGAGTTGTAAAAAAAGCAAATTAATACCTTTGGAGTGTGTATTTCTCCGATGCCAATTCGTGGCTCAAATTTATCATTTAATGCAATATATTTTTCGTATGTATCCTTTTGCAGTGAAATTGGATCGATGTATTCGAATAGTCCAAAAAACTAGTTTTTAATTAGAGAACGATGAATATCGAACAACAGCATTTTGTTCACATTAGCAATGACGTCAAAAATTATGCATGTCTAATCAAATATATGAATAATTGTCAAAGTGTTAGTAATTAAATCGAAATTTGAAAAGGAAGGACATAAACAATGTTATCATAAAATGTGATCCCTGAAAGATATAAATGCAATGGAATTCAATAACAGTAAAAAAATAAGTCATAATCTATAACAGACAGATGTAACCAACAACTTCCATCGAGATTGATAATATTTGACATGTAAAACCGTCGTTCTGTACTTTTTCATTTCATTCTTTCTCTTTAATTATTGTTAAAATATCATTTTAATGATACCGATATTGGACATTAATGGCGTTAGTTGCATTATAATATTGATAATTCGGAGCTATTCCCTCAATTTTGTTGGAATCTGCTTGTCGAAGTCGATTCACCAAATTTACAATTTCGTTATTCGTCACTAAAAATTCTAGATTTTAGGAGTTAATAAATATTGATTAATTTTAAATTAGGTGATAAATAAATAGAAAAAATGATCTTACATCTTTCATACCTGGCACTTTTTGCATTCCATTAAGGACATCAGATAAAACTGCAATCGAATACAAAAGTGTTACACACCATGCAGCAATTTCCATTGTGCTGTAAAATTCTTTAAATCTTCAAATGCAAGTAAAACTTTAATGAATTTAATGAATCAAATATAACAAAAATAACAAATGTAAATGCAACAAAAACTTTGAATGTTTTGAGTTTTTATTTTAATTGCTTCTATTAAAATGAATAACCAGTGGCAAACAACAATAGGAGGATATGAAAACAAAATAATTCTGTTTGAAATTGATGATTGAATTGTGATCGAAGCCTCGGTATCTGACCCTACAGTTAAGACCACAAGCCTGATGTAAAAAAACAAGCAGCAAAAGAAAATAAAGGAGCTGAGGCTGAAAGTGCAACAATTCCAATTTAAGTAATCCAGCAATTAATTTAATAAACTTTAATTAATTCGATAAATTGACAAATTCAATAAACGTGCTATGCCTAATCATTTGGTACCAATTAATTATATGAGCGATACACCTTTCTACAGCTACTAACAATAAAATATTTTTATTTATCCGAAACGATATTAGTACTACGCTCTTTTATATTAGTGTTAATTTCCGCTTTCCGTTATGAGATTCATTCATTATTCATCACTCGGTCAAAATACGATTTCGAGGCAATGTCATAAAACTTTTGCATGTCATATGAATGTTATTGTGATTGTAAAGTCAACTGAAATCACCTGATAAGTGGTTGTCAACAATCCCTTTTTCTTCTTGCATAAATGTCAAAAAAAAATTATTTGGATTCTTGATCAAAATACGATTTTGAGGCAATATCATAAAACTTTTGCATGTCATATGAATGTTATTGTGATTGTAAAGTCAACTGAAATCACCTGATAAGTGGTTGTCAACAATCCCTTTTTCTTCTTGCATAAATGTCAAAAAAAAATTATTTGGATTCTTGATCAAAATACGATTTCGAGACAATGTCATGAAATTTTCGCATGTCATATGAATGTTGTTGTGATTTTAAAGTCAACTGAAATCATTTGATAAGTGATTGTCAACAATACCTTTTTCTTTTTCCATAAATGTCAAAAAAAATTATTTGAATTCTTATCAAAATACGATTCCGGGATAATGTCATGGAATTTTTGCGTGTCATATAAATGTAATTGTGATTAAAAAAGTTAATTGAAAGTATTTGTTATATGATAAGTGATGTAATTCTTTTCAATATATCTCTTTCTTCTTACACAAATGTAAGGGAACAATAAATGTTATTTGAATGTAATAAAATCAAACCGCTGACTCCACCAAGAAAGCCATATTATGCGAATCTAGAATATCAATTTCATTTCCATTCACACTTTTCGACTTCCTTGGCCTCATCATGCCTGATGGTGATTAATTCATTAGAAAGAGCCCAAAATATACTTGCAGTAAGTAAACACAAATTTATACTTATATCGCTTTGCTCCTTACATTCTGTTTGCACCAAAATACTAACCAGATTTTATCTATATCTTTTTTTGAAATTGCATGCGTTGCTTCAAACAAACACGACGCTTTCACTTCAGCAGTCGAAATTACAGGATAGTACGTCCTCAATAATTTCTGTCTAACTCTTAGTATCAAAAAACAAAAATATTTACATCATCAGGTTGCTTTATCGTCAGAGCTTCACGTGGATCCTGAAATTTTGTGATAAATTTTGCACTCGACTAGCATTTAATTGTTCTTGACAAAATTGCTGCTTTGTGAACTGATTATATAATCAGTGGTACTTAGATCAGGCAATCAATCAATCAATAACCATTCAGTTTAGCATCAGCGTTATCTGCATAATGTTTCGACGTTAACTTAGTCATTATATTAGACGACGCTGTTCACATTCTGAACATTACAAAACATTTATACCAGTAAAATTCATTTATTGCAAGGATCTTAAGTTTTGATTGATTTGACTTGAAAATTTTGAATCACATAATCGTACCGTTTAAGAATATGGTTTTTTCAAAAAAGGAATTATTAAAAGGACGGAATGCTGGAAAAAATTTGGCATCATTCTTTGGAAAGGAAAAAATTATGACCTGTCCTTAATGATAATGATGGATAGCAGTCCTCTTCATCTATATTTCGTAAATATTAGCGTCAGCAAAACTATCAAGCATAAATTTCATAAAAACGCTTAAAGCTATGTATTTTGATAAATTTGTTGACCATTCAAAGCGCCCTTTACTTCTAACAATTAACGATATGTTAACTGCAGAGGGCTAACAAAAGACTGTAAAGCAAATAAAATTATAGCAGAAGTTCATTAAAATAGTAAAAAGAAATTGAAAATTTTCTCTTTTTTAAAAAAAAAAACAATTACAACAAAAAGAACCACACAATTAAGACTGAATATTCAATCATGCTTCCTGATATTTGTGAGCCCCGTGATTCTTTCATATCGATTGTAAAGTTAAAGTAACAAATTCTCGAAATTCAAATGATTGGTTTTTTTTTTTAAATTTTTACATTCCTATTAAACTCTTATGCGTATTTAGTAGTCGAAAATTCTGACAAGCATTTCATGAGCAATTTTCTGATAAATTTAACGTTTATAGTTACTATTAAAATTGTTCGAGGGTTGATTCCTTTGAATCTTCATAAAAATATGATGTTTGATGGCAAATGAATTTAAATTATTTACAAAACGAAAGAAAAATTGAAAGAGCACTGAGTTGGGGCCTTCAAATGAATCCATAACTGTGATTAGATGCTTTATGTTTCATCCTTTACATTATTCATTTAGTATAATAATTGTATTTGATTCGCTACTTTCTTAAAAATTTCCACACCATTTATTATTTTCCAACTCTAATTTACTTATTAATATTTGATCCGATTCTTACATCCAGTCATTAATATTTAATTTTTCAATTTTACAATTAGGGAAATAAAATAATTTAATTATATACCAGTTTGACAATATGTACATATATTTAGTGATTTGGATATAGGATATTTTATGACTATTTGCTCGCTTTTTTGAAGCTAATTGATCACTCATCTGTCAGTCATACAAATTAACAGCCCTACTAGAAGTAGCCATATATAACAGTTATAGAAAGGATATTTATAACATGGCATACTCCTAATAAAATTTTATAATCGTTTTACCGATGAATTACAATCTATGACTTGACATTGTCGTCTAACTATAATTGTAAACAAAATTATTCTTTGCTTTTTTTCGGCTTCTCAAACATAAATTTTTCTGTGATAAGAAAGTATAGAAAAATGTGCAGTTATTTTTCCAGCTAATGAAATATCCAATGAATTAACAAAATATTCAAGGCAATGATCAAAAGCAATGATCGTATTGAAGACAATAATCAAAAGTATATTCAATTCAAGTATGGAAAATGGAGAAGAGGAACCCAAAAAAAGATTTGCTTATTTTCAGAAATCCAAAACAAATACCTTCTTCCAGTTATTAGTTTAAAATTAAACCAAGTATGATCGCGTTAGTCGTTATCGTGAGCCAATAAGTAGATAAGGAAACAGAAATCGGGATAATTGTTGATAGGACATAGTTATTGATAGGACATGTTTTGCTTCTAGTTTTGACAGAGCATTTATTTATAAAAATAACATTGATTCATAAAATGACTGATTCATAAAATGACCTCTGTTTCATTGAGTTGATAAACTGAAATATTCCTAAAAGTTATGAAGTCATCAATAAATAGTAAATAAATGGCAGATACTACTATTAGGTGAATTTGAATTAGAATAAAATCGCAAATAAACAGAAGACTCGTTGCTCATTACTGATATTGAAATTAATTTTGTTGATTAAAAAATGTCACTCGGCATACATTACGGATTGCCTGACCGACAGACCTCATCCGATATAATTGAGAAAGCATTGTTGTTTAATTGCAGGAAAGGTAATTAGATGATAATGAGCAGAAGTAACAATTTCTGCAACGCAATGATGTCGCTGTACATGATTTACAATGTTCAAAAAGGAAAAGTGATTAAGCTGAGGTGTGACTGTTAATTGGTTAACAGAGTGTATCAATTTCTGTTAGGAAAAATCATTTGGAAATCTATCTACAAACGTCTATAAAGGCAGAGGAATTTCATACACTCACATTAATTACAATTCTAGCTTACTTGACCTTAACCTCGAGTATTTAACCTCGAAATTTCACCTATAATTAGAGATCAAACTATTAAATTTAAGTGCTTTGTTAATTATAAGTCACTTTCCCACGTCAAAATCGGCGATTAAGACAGCGATTACGAATTTAAAAATGGATGGAAGAAGAAGAGGTCACCAGATAACTTCAATTTTACCGTCTAATTGCTTTATATAATCTAGTAACTTTTTGTAAACAAAATCACAATGGAAAAGTTTGAAATTTATAGAGAGAGATTTTCCTCATATATTTTGACATTTAATATTGTCATCAACTAATTTTCAATATAAAGAAGAATTTCTTTTACATTTCGAAGTTTTTGGACTAAAATTGTATTAATAGTTGTTATCTTTAAATTCATTAGAAAAAAGAAAGGGAAAAAGAAAGAGTGATAGAAAGAAAAAAGGTGTTCCAAAAGCTCCCTTAGTATTTAATATTGATAGTGCAAAATAAATTATGGATAACATTTAAATTCAAGTGGGTTAATACATAAGTACAAATAGTAATATTCCTCATCACGATAAACACTTATTCAAACTCACTAATCAACGGGCTTTGTTATTAATTATTTTTTCAAATTTAAAAGATTTAATTTTTTCCTCTAATTAAAATAGACCTCTAATTAAAATTCATTCATTTCCTCTAATTAAAATAGAATGTAATAAGAGATTCTTTTGATTTGCAGAATTTTTTACACAAAAGCAGTAAAAGAATGATAAAACCAGATTACTGAGTGTATTTCAGAAGTGAGTTTTCATCATTGCTTTGTAATTTATAAAAAACTATAAGTTACACGTATAAAAATTCACGCTATATAGCAAATAGACAGTCAATATTCGCAATCTAAAAAGTCTTGTTAATTAATAAAAACGAGAGAGGGAAATTTTTTTTTAAATTTTGCAATTGAAATGAAAGCATCAAATTTTGATTGCAGTAAGAGAATTTTAAAGTGTCTCAAGCTGAGGATTAATAAGTCAGTAAAATGAGCGATAAAGCGGTCGAGAATTAAATTCAGTGCAGTTAGACAGGTCAGGAATACAATAAGCAGGAGAACTTTTGAAATAGAAATAAAAATTTGAAAATACTAACTGATTCAATTGACACTGAGTTAATTCATTGAGTTAATTCAGAAGAATTAACTGAAGTGATTCGGAAATGAAATTTTTTCATCAAATTTTCATTTCTAAATGAAGTTGACTAATTTGCACCTATCATTTTTGATTTTTAAATGAAAAAGAATATCATTCTCTTATCTTTCTCTATTGAGAAAAACTCTATTCTTGGAAATTTTATTGTTTTTTGATAAAAATTTATGGAAAGAACATGCGTCTCTTGAGAATAAAACTTCTACTGAAATTATTTTGAGCTTCCGAACTTCCAAAAATTCCATAATCTTATAGTTTTATCAATAAACAAATTAGTACAGCTTTTATCAGCATAAAACTAAAATGATATTTATAGTATATGTACATGCAATATTCCAGCTTCAGTTTAACTTGACACATTTAAACAAGCCAGCATTGAACTAAATCAAAATTATCAAAATTCTTGTAGTTTTCATTTCAAAAAAAACTATCGTTAATTTGTTGCATAACACTCGCTAACAATATTTTGTCCTACAATTTCCTATTTCAGATCTATTAGTTCCATCTAATTCAGATTCTCACACAGGCAGCAATTAATGCTCCTTCACACTTCGACAGTTAAGATCTTTATTGTTATAACTGTCCCTCAAGTGGATGATAAAATTCATGAGAAGCTAATCACAGTTGATGGTTTCAAGAGCACTTCTGGTCCAAAAGTGAGGTCGTATAAAATCGTTGTATCTGTTGAATGAAAGTCAGTTTAACTCCTTTCCATATGTAGATTGATAAATATCCTTCTCCTTCTTTTTCCTCAAAATTAATTGTTGTCTCTCGTGCCCTAATTAAAGGCGGAGCACTAACTAGCCCTCAAATTATCTGAGATCGGAGGTATATCGTTTCTAGAGCAGGTATAAATGAATCAAGTCTTAGCATTGCTACATTACTCTCTAGATTGCTTAAGTTATTCATAGCGTTTTTCCTTTCGTGTTTCTCGTTAAATTTCAGCAAATAAGCAGTAAAAAAGATGGACAAATTTTTGAAAAATGGAAACGTAACTCCTGATGCATCGATGTGTAGACGTCCTGAAGCACCACCGCATCAACCAAATTTCATATCGGCGCCGTATTGTTCCACTAGATGTGTTTGTGATGGACGGAAAAAACTTACCGAAATGCGTCAGAACAATCGAAAATGGACGATGGAGCGCGTTAGTAACTTGTCAGATAAAGTGGAGATTTCATGTCCTTTTTTAACTTTCATCGCCATTTCTAATTTTGATATTTCTAATTTTTTCTTCTCAATTATAGGGCATAGTGAAAAAAGGTTTATCGGAAGAAGAATCAGCAAAGGATTCAGGAATTTATTCTGCGGATGATTCTGATAAAGAAAATCGTCCTTAAATGGATTTTGCAAAACTTCTGCAAAACTTCGTTGCTAATATAATAGCATTAATAATTATTGCTGTTATTTTTATTCTATAACGTCATTATTTGTTATTCTATAAGATTACTATTTTTATTTGTAATTTAATTTTTAATCTTTTTAAACTACAAACTCTGCATTGCTATTTCCTACTGTTGGAATAATATTTGTCCCAATAAAAATTAGATGTCATTCCATCCGAAAATATGTCAAATAAATTTTCAATTGAAGACAATTCACGACTTTTTCACATTTAAAGAAAATTTTTTTTGCTTGACCGTTTCAATTTTCAAGTGACAATAAATTTTGCCACATGTTTTCGTTGCGTACACGACATACAACATATCAGCGAATCTTTCTTGCCCAGAATAAGAGCGAAATTAAGCCCAACATTCTGACTGCATTGCATTCACTACATTCCTGATCGGTTTGGGAAGAAATTAGCATAGGAAAGCAAAGAAAACGATTCAAAACTTCTCACAGTCTCTGTAGCAATAAATCATTAAGTTTTCTTGAATAATTTAAAACTGAAAAATTAAAACCTAAATAATACAAACTTAAACTTTGGAAAATTGACAAAAAAAGGCAAATATTTGACAGTAGAAAATATGGAGGAAATGCATTAATTTTAAATACTTGTTAACTTTGCAATTATTGTTATGCTCGAATATTTCTCTGAATTTGGCAAAAAAGTTAAAACTCATCAGAAAATTACTTTTTGCAGTAATTAAATACATGGATTTTTATAATATTATTATTTTATAAATTTCGCGTGCATTATGCGAAAACAAAAAAGAATTAGCCAAGCGAGATTCATTACAGTATAAAAAGCTTTGCGTAACTATACGTCGATTCATACCTGTAAGATACTGCGTCAATGTATAAAAAGCTTGCGTAGCAGTTTCAACTGAATCATTTGACAAAGTATGATCGGTCGGGGATAATTCGTTGGGATATGTGGAAAATTTGTTTACTGTTATGTGCCATTCAAAAGCAAATACCAAAAAGCATCATAAATTTTGACAGAAAACGATTCCAATAACTTACTGGTATGGTCGATACAATGCATTCGATCACTGTTCAGACAGTGATACAAAAATCAAAATCTAGCGAAATTTTTCAGTGAATAAAATTAATGAATTTTTTAGTGATAAGCAAAATATTAATGCTTTCTGGTAATCAAAATTTAGTAAAAAATCTTAGCTTTCAAAATTGCTGAAATTCTTAAAAACCAAGAAATGATCAAAATTTTTAGTTTAATTAATTTCTTTCAATCGAAATTCACCATCCCATCCGTACATTTTTTCTTCATACCTATAACTCGCGATTCGTAAAAAAAAAAAAAATTCTCAAACATTTTTTCAGCTTAAACTGAAATTTCCCATTTCGAAACGATAGGAATAGTCGTGTGTGTATGCCAGAATGTAGTCATTAATTGCTGAAGATTTGTGATTTTCAGTAGTTTATGCTTTGGTTCAGCAATAGGGACTTCAAATTCCTTTAGGCTTGCGAATATTTATTTTCATAAATTTATTTGGCGCATTCTTGTGAAAATTAAAATTCTGGTTAGTGAGCAATCAAGGGTTAGGTCAATTTATTTGGGGTGCTTTTGCGAAAGTTCTAATTATTGAAGATTTCGCTGATTATTACTTATTCATTTTCAAGAAGAAGGAAAAGAAAACCCTTATTGATCAGTCAATTTCAGTTAAATCACTTTGAGCCACTAATTTTTACTTTGTTCATGTTAAGACAGAATGCTGCTTTTATCCAGTACACTTTTAAACCTCTCTGATCACTTGATAAAGTTTCTTTACTTTTTTTGCTTCTCTTAACGGGCTTAATAAAAAACAAATCACATTTGGCTTTTTAATTATTTAATTGTATTTGGTTTTTTAGTTAACAAAACAAAAAAAAAGCCAAATAAGAGAACGCTGCAAAAAAAGAAAAATCTTTTTTAAAATTTTGATTTAAGTCTTTAATAAACGTCCACTTGACCGATTGTCACATCACTAATAATTTATTGCTTATTTTGATTCTGCTAGATTTTCAACAATGCTATTCGTATTTATTAGAGATTATGGAAAAGTAGAATATGATCAAATGAACCTTATAGCAGTGGCATACTTATCACTTGATCTTATTGATTGTTATATCGTCTACGTTTCTAGAGATAATTATAATTACATTGATAAAGATAAATCTTTATGTCATGCGATCACTGTTGCTATTATACATCACGATTGCTGCATAATTGTAACATTTCATGACCAAGACTGAAACGATAACAACATGATTTCTACGTCGACTGCTTTCTCTGGGGACATTAGTTAACAGTTGTGTTTCTATGTTTTACTTCAGAATTTTCACTTTGTAAAAAATTCTTGTAATTCAGAATTTTCGCTTGGATAACATGCAGGACAATTTTCCATTTAGTTGATTATTCATTTGCATATTAATTGACTTGTTTTGTCATGATGAGATTAGGCGTCTTAGAAATTAAGATCTTCTTCCTACAACCCGAAGCCTTTAGCAACCTATTTCAATTAATAACTAAATCTTCCACGAAGAGACTTCTAATTTGTTTGAATTTAGAAAATGTGCTTTACTTCTAATATTCAACTTTTACTAAATAAACATGCATATTAATTGTCTACAATCACATTAATTTAAATCGTCCACTTAGTCAATTATCTGCTTGCATATTCGATGGTTTCAATTTTTATTTATTCAACTTGCCTTCTCGAAAAATTTATGTGCAGATTTCATCTCTAAAAACCGCCAACAATTTGATTACTTTTAGAAGCATTAGTACTTGGAAGAAGTTAATGCATGTTCATTAACTAGTTGATGAATGTTTAATTTTGAAATTATCAGTATTTCGAACAAAGTTGATTTATATGAAAGTTGATTTAGCGCAGCTTACATGAAAAAATTAACTGAAGGTTAAGATGAGGCAGATATTAATCTTTTGTTACTTACTCATCGTAAATTCTTTCATTAAATACTAGTAATAACTTGGAAGTTAACAGCAGAATTTCTTTTTTCGTTCTTACTGAATTTGTTTGATCTGTTTAAAATTCCAATGACATTCACTTTTATAAGTTCAGTGCAAATTAATTAATTTTTTAATTTGCTAATATACTTGTTCCACAGATAAGACTCTTCGAATACTCAGTTTAGAAGACGAAAAGCAATTAAAAAATGAAATTTGGAAAACTATTTAGAAAATTTTGAACTTTATTTTTCAAAATCAACAATTTGTCTAATCCAAAGATTTAAAATTCATTAAAAAATTGATTAAATCCTTTGTTTGTTTTTTGATACGACTGGTTAAAAATTGCTTGTATCACAGGGATAATTGATTGAGCAATTCCCAAATTAAATAATAATGGTCTGATAGCAACATACATGCACACATATACAGTTCATACATACGCATACAAAAACACACATACATAACGTACCCACGCACATACATATCCACATACAAGTTTTAAATAATATAATTTAATACTTTCTCTCATATGAAGATCTTCTGGCTAATTATTATAATTGCACCTTGCTTGTACTCTGACTAACTTGGGAACATTTTGAGAAATCTGATTAGCATTCATTCCTTTAACGGATGCAATAGCTTATTTCATTATTCTTTTCTTCAATTAACTATTTTACTATCATTGATATGAATTTAATCGATAAAATTATTGCCAGATTATTCTTTAACATCAATTTTTTATCATCCTTTTTGACAACTCTTTTGTTACATCATACATATATGACTTCTGACCCTTTGTTGTCTATGCATATTAATAATACTAAGAAAGGGATGAATAAGTTGGATTTCAAATAAGCGAACCGGTTCAACGATTCTTCATTTACAAAAAGTTAAAAAAAATGAAATCCGGAAATCAAACATTTATTTTGTGGCAATTTTTCCTGCAGAAAATTAAAAAAGTGACAAATAAAAAAGTTCCAGTATGCGTGATCAGTGAACGTGATCAAGTGATTACTAACGTGATCAGTTTTGGATCATTTTGACAATATCTTCACGGATAAAATTGTTCTGATACACGTTGGTTCAGGAGTCATTGACATTTATGCGATGGACATTCCATTGTATGTATGCTGTAAATTAGCTGGCAATTAGCTTAAAACTTCCGAATTTTACGAAAATTAATCCGTAAAATTCAGAAGTTGTAATTTGTGACTTCAAAATTTCATTCGTAAGACTAAAAAGTCTTCATTTGTAAAATGAAAAATCATTTATTTGAAAAATCATTTATTTATAAAATTCAAAAATTCTGGCCTGCGGAATTCAGTCTCTTAATGAGTTCGCCTTAAATTTTAATTTGTAAAATTCGGGAAATTGTTTTACTTAACAATTGGAAAAAATGTTGAATTTGAGTAATAAGTAAACATTTGGATTTATGTGCTTGAATACTTTTCAATAATTATGCATAAATAGCATTAAAAAATAACAAATGGCATTAAGAATAGAAAAAAAAAATTTGCTAACGACTAAACAATTTAGAAGCATTGAGACCACCCGGAATTGTTGATGTAGAAGCTATGGAAAAAGGAAACAAACTCTAAGACAGTTTAAATAGTGCAGGAATAATTTGTTCAAAAAGCACAAATTTCAACAGCAGAACTTGTTTTAATTTAAAAAAAATAAACATTTGGAAGCGGTAATGCACCAGTTTTGGATTATTGCTAAGGAAATGCATCACTTTCATTTATTTTAACTCTGTTTAGGCACTCGCTCATTTCCAAAGAAAGAAAAAAATTAGTAGAATCTTTTGAATGACAATAAAATTCAAATTTGCTGTTTTTTTGCTCATTTTTTTGAATATTGAAGCACTGAAATGACTTTTTGAAATGGAAATGGTCCTTTGCTCCAATAGGCCTTTGATCATTTATTAAGATAGTTCCACATAGAGGTTAACTAATCGATGACATACGCCATCAGTAACACACCAGTAATTATTGATTACTCATGCATTTAGACTTCAGACAATCATGATTTATCACTATATTATTGAATGTTGAATTCTAGTTCAACATATCAAAAAATTTTCCGACATTTTGTCAATATCATTACATTTCTGATTAATTCTTGATGCTTTCAATAACTCGTAATTCAACATTGATAATTATTGGCCAGCACACGAAAATTCCACCAATTATCATATTTCATAGCTCCAAATTTTCATTATATCATTGAAAAAATCTTTCCGAAGTTTTATCTATGTGAATATTTTTTGAAAATTACGCGACATTTATTGATTTTAATAGACATTAAAGTAAAAGTTACCTACAACCGCTTCTACCCTAAGTTCAATCCAGCTCTTTACGATAAATTTCAATTTTCTGAAAAATTTTTCAACCTTTTTTATCAATCATTTTCAATTGAACAAAAAAACAAAGAAAAAACATTGCATTATGGTTTTCCCAATATTTTGCGTAAGTATTTGATTGTTAAGCAAACTTCTGTAAATTTGCCGGGAGGAAATTACTAGCTGAATGGGCAGACGATATGTTTATAACTGATAATGTAGGGTTTCTATAGTTTCTATAGTAAAGATTCATTATTTCCAAAACTTTGTCACTAATTACTACAGGAGTTTCTGCAGTTGCAATACCAACACTCCTCGTAACCTCCAGCTTTGCACCAGCACTTCCTCCACCATTCGTCTTTCTGGAGGTGCTGTATTATTATAATTATTATTATAAGCAAATATTGTAATTATTATCATACCTGACAGCAAATACTGTATGATAAGTTACGAAAGATGCAAAAGTAACTCATACTTTGAAAGGAAAAATTTTCAATTAATTAACGGAAGTCGCTGCAGTAAATGGTAAAGATATTGTTAAAACAAATTCAGTCTGAAGCAGGAACAAGAGACGAAATTATACATACTATATAGAACTTTTATTAAGACGAAACTGTCAATTTATGAAGAACAGAAAGTTGGCCAGAGGAATCGGAATTAAATGAGAAAAACAAATATTCTATTTATTTACTGAATCATAATATCATTACTGAGTATCTCATTAGACAAAATAAAGAATTATATTACGCAGGAATTGTTCAAAATTAAGAGCAAGTTTTGGATGCCGAGGAGAGGATCTGCAATTGTGTGCATCAAGGTATATGGTTTGTAAGCGATAAACAGGTACATGGTTTGTAAACGAACAATCAATTTACTTTTCTTTTTCAAGTTTTCTTTTTTTTGTTTTTTATTGTCGCTTTTTTTTGAAGTTTTATTTATTTCTTTTTTTCGCTCTTTTTGCACCTTATTATTTTTATTTTAACAAACAACATCAGCAAAGGAATCAAAATTGAGAAACTTCAATACATTAGCTTCCAAAAAAATTTCTTGCTTTAGAACTTGGTTCCAAGCGTTCAAAAAATAATGCATATAGGGATGAATAATTTTTTAGAAATAGGTTAATGACAAATTCTTTATTACTAGAGAGTAGAAATAATTGTGCAATTAAATTCCAGTTTTTTTCTCGATATCTGTCTTCCATTTACCTCAACAAATTTTTGCTTTAGATATCATTATTATTTACTGTAAAATTAGCAAAATTTGTTGACTATTATGCAACGAGCTGTTATTATTATTACTGAAATAAACATGTGGATAACATTTAATTATTATTATTATTTAATGAAAGAATACTCAATAGCTTATGATTGGCATATGCAAACAGATAATTAACTTTTATCCCAGTTATGATGAGTAAGGATTAATATTTGCTTCATCTTAATTTTTAATTAAAATTTTGATAACTCACTAATGATATATTAACAATACATTTTGATCGCTCACTGATGCAACAAAATTTTATTTCAATATTTGTGCGCTACTTTCTATTATATGTTCCATATTATTTTGATCTGACGAAATAACGCAGTTAATGTAAATTCTCTGTCTTAGTAATCTAAGTAGTGTGTCTTAGTAAGATATTTAATATTTGGTAAAAATTTTGATACAGGTGCTGTAATAAACATTTACATGCTGCATGCATCCAAATGTCAAAACATTCGTTTCATCTGCTACCAAAAGAAATTTTTCCTTCACAAGTAAATCTATAAATTAATTGAAAGGTTTTAGTCAGAATTTTTTAAATTACAGATGACTGATATGGATTATCGTGATAATTAATACTATATTTTGTTTGCATGCATATATCATTTCTGTTCTCTCTCTCAGATTTCATAAAGAAAGGTAATTTGATGGTTTGCTGTTGTTTTTCAGTATAATTCTCTGCAATCGGTTCATTTCGATAGTTATGCTTCACAGATATGGAAGAAAATAATCGCAGAAATACAGTAGCAGACATCAGTGCCTGTAACATATATTTCTAAATTGATTGCTGATCTATTTTTTAAAATATAATTTTTTTTAAACTATCAAAATCTTGAAGTTTGCAATTGCCTGCTTAATGAAAGGAACAATATTAATTAATAAAATGTATGTTAATTTTAAAATTAAACATTGAAGTACTAGCAAATAAGTATTTTCATTAATGGCATTTATCAATGAAGACATGTGAAAAACGCGAAGGGCAGGACTTACGAGTGAAATAAACCTGAGAAGGTCTTGGATGAGAACAGACATATCATTCCATACACAGTCGGATGAGAAATATTTATTTATGATACAATTAATTGATTTACCGGATGAAAGCTTAAACGTGAAATTAGCATTTCTGATTTTTGCTTCACACAACAAGTAATTTCAACTTTGCTTGATAACCGGAATGGCGGTCTATGGAAATAAACTTTTCATAGCAAAACTGCTATGAAATACCACTTATGGAGTAGTTTATTAACTTATTTATATTAAACATTCCGCAATTTACATATTCGGAACGAAATACCTTTTCTATTTATGTAAACAGTTTGCAATTTTGCTTTATCTACCTAATCATATTCGGAATAAAATATCTGAATAAACATTTCCTCTTGTAATAGTGAAAAAAATAAATAAATTTTACAGTGTACACATCGACAGTTGCATCCGTAATACTAGTAACCGTGCGTAATAAAAAGAAAAACACGGTGAAGCAAAATACAAATCGCCGACCGGAAATTAAGCCAGCAATTGCCATTATAGCAAATGTAATTTCAATCTCAGCTGAATAAATAAGTTAAACTAAATAATGCTAAATTTGTTTTCTTTTTGTTAACTTCAGAAAGGTGTTATTATCTATAAATTTACGCTGAAGGTTATTTTGGGCAGAAATAGCAGGTAGGCGATAATGACTTGACTTCACTTTTCTTTTATAAAATTCCATTTCTTTTTTCCTTTCACTTATTTTTCATGAAATATCACGAAATATTTGTTTCAGGTAATAAGTACAGGATTTTCTGTTTCATTCTTTTATCTGTCATACAACAGAATAATATTGTTGAAAAATTAATTTAGATTTCAATAAATTTCTAATTACTTAAAAAATTGTCGTTATTTTAAGAAATTTATTTGCCAATATTTCTTTTTACATAAAAAATAACTTACGCCAATTATGATTTCCAAGTCTTCCATAAACATTATTTTCAGATGCAAACTTAGCATTTTGAGCAAGAAGATGAGAAGCGGCGAGAATACGATATATACAGTAACCTGCTAATAGTGAGCTCTCCACTAAGTCCAAAATTTTGCCCATTTTTTCCTTGTGAAGATTTACGAATAGTTTTTAAGAATTTCAGTGAATGATCAGTATTATTCGGAGAACACTCTCACGTTAAGAGAAGTGAGTAATACGTGGATTGCAAGGTATAAACTAGTTGATAGATAATTTTATTCCAGATATTTAGTAGTAATTGCCACCGCTAACTTATATAAATAGAGTGAACAATAAGTAAACATAATTGAATTTCGCCGGTTTTATGCTTATCAGTAACAAACAAAAACTTGACTTGTACTGAAGAGATCAAAGAAAAAAAGAATAAAAATTTTCGATAATAATTTGAAGTTTACCAATTTGTGCAAAAACAAATGAACATAGTGCAAGTCAAACTAAAAGCGCCATTTTTAACAACATTCAAAAATGTTTACACAATTTAAAATTTGATTAACTTAAAAGGGCACAAAAGACAAAAGTGATATAATTTGATTATTTGTAGTAATGAGTAGAAAAATTGCAAACTGCGCTTCTTACAGTTACTGTTTAAATTATGTGCCCCATATCAGTGACTGTCATTTGGCCAATTTTATCAGTTTTGCACATTTGGACTTATAATTGATTATTTGGCACTAATCTTTTTTGACCGATGAACAGTGTTTACATAACAATTTATCGAATCTCTTACCTCTTCTTCATTTCAATAATTTTGAAATGTTCATTAGATTTTATTAGAGTTAGATTAATTAATCAATAAGCTGGCTAGCTTAAAAGATCAATTTTTGTATCTTTTGCATCAAGTTTAATTAACGATACAAATCTATTGAAATTGGTCTGCATTTGAAATTAATTTGCAATTCAATGAGACAAGGTTTTACTGATAAAAATATTTTCAAACAAATCAAAAAGTGATAAAATGATTTTCGAACCTTTAGAAATAAATTTTTCTTTCATTTAATGAGAAAACGTATTGTTTGCAGTAAAAATTAGTTTTCTTTTAAAATAAGACATGTAAATGTTAGTGAACAAAATATTTTGTCGCATATTTGACAAAAAAAAAGAATTCTGTGAAACATTTATCAATTCTAAATCTTGTTTTAATCGATTCACAACTTTGACTCCAAAATATTCTCAAGAAAGAAAGTTCAACATATATTAGGAAGTAAATTGAGAAAGATTAATTTATTTCAATCAGCTAATCCGGCAGACGCAATTTGAACAAGATTAGCTAAACTTCGGAAAAGGGACAACTGCAATGACTAAAGTTACTTTCATAAATTTCAAGTTTTAATGAATGGATATCAAAAATAAATAGTTACAAATCGTTATAAAAGTATTAAGCGCTAGAAGAAAATGAATTTGACAAATGGCTTTTTTTTAACATGGCGCTTTTGTCTTCATCCAAGCATTGTGCCTTATTTCGTCTTTTTGTATTCAACCCATGTCTTACTTAATTCAGCTCACGTCATTTATTTAGTATCAGTTGTCTTCTTCAACTGCTTTCAAACGAATCTGATCAATAAATGTATTCAAATTACTGTAAAAGTGACAAATAAAAAAGTTCAACTGATTGTAGACGTACCACTATTGTTAACTGTAAAAATGTTATCTGTATTGCGATGTTTGCTGACACGTACTCTTGCTGATACGTACTTGCTGATACGTACTGCGATGTTTGCTGATACTCAATACTTAAACAAGTTAGAATTGATATTTAAAATTATTTTTAAGTTGCATCAACTTTAATATTATTTCTGATTGCTGTGCGGCTGAAGAATCTTCGTTTATCATCTTCAGGCATGCTGGAAATACATTACACTGTATCACAGAGATGTTCTGAGTTCCGAAAAATGGAAGATGTTGAAAAGCGAAAGAGTAAACTTGACAAGCGATATTTTAGAATCAATATTACTTAGTGATAGTTATAGGGGTTTAAAGTCTGTTGATTCGAATAATGTCTCGGTAAATGAAGACGCTCAATGAACTTAAATCCTGGAGATTGAGTTTTAGTAAGAGATTAATTGATTGTTTATCTGTTGAATGAAATATTGAATTACAATAAAAATGTTTTGACAATTGTATTATTTCTAGAATTACATAAGTATTTGTATTCATTTGAACGCTTTCGTTTCGTTAATTTTCTTTTGTTTTGAACTTCGAAACAAATTCTTTCTGTATTGGAATAAATTGCAAATTTAAAAATTTAAATATCTAACCAAAAGTGAGATAAAGTAATAATTAAATTTGAATGATTGATACTAAAATCTCTTTTCTCTTTAATGTCACTCACTCTTTGCATATTTATGTATGGTATTAATAAAAATGCTGCAATATCACATTACTGTGGCGCTTTTTTCGTGAAATATATATGTCTCTGCCTGCTCATGTAACACGTATCTCACGTGTCACGTAACTAGTAGCATGTAAGAACATCCGTTCATCATTTGTGCTCAATTTTGAACAATCAAAATTTAATTGAAAATCTTGCATTCAATTTTGCTTTTTAAAAAAAAATTCATTTTTTGTAATTTCGTAATGTAAAGAAACGATATTTTAATGAATAAGAAAAATATTTGATTTTCACAAGAGAATTCAATCAAAACTTAATGAAATTTAGTAACGCTTAAGATAACATGAAAAATTGAAAAAAAAAGAGTAAGGTTTTCAATTTAGCATACATAATAGCAGATCAAACATAATCTTGAATTGAGATTGATGATGTAAAACTATTATTCAGTGAACCAAGAATCTAATCATTTCCTGATTTTTGATAATAATAAATGAAAATAATGAAATTTTTAATGGCGTGAATTAATTATGAACAAATTTAGCAAAATGAAGGATACTATTCATTCTGAAAGCAGTGGCTGTTCTGAAAGTTTTTGGAATTAAACATCAAAATGAAGTGTTTGTTCTGTTTTAGAACTAATAAATAATTGTTGAAGAATATTTATTCTTTTTTGGCGTGATAAACAATATTTCCGATGATACAATTAGAATCGGTCACTGAGTGGAAATTATGGTGGTCGATCTTCATCCATCATATCGATAGGGTTGCCTTACTTGTTACAATCCAGACGATACAGTTGATCTAGATCTAACAATCAACGGAAGATTATTGCGACAATTCAAATATTACAAATAAATCTGAATTTTAATTTAAAAAAATGATACAAATAATTTACCACTTTAAGATTAAAACTTTATATTATTTTTGTGCTAAACATTTGAGTCATCTGCAACTGTTTTTCAATTTCTTTTCAGCTTAAACTAGAATTTCCTGTCTCGACACAATAGAATGGCTGTTTATCTCGATACGATAGAATTGCTGGTGTATGTGTGTTGTGCATATGCCAGAATTGCCGAGGATTTATAAATTTTACTAGTTCATGCTTTGGTTCAGCATTTCAAATTTCATTGGTCTTGCGAATATTTAAACCCTAATTTCATATCTTCTTTACAAATAAATAAAGAAATTGTATTGCGGTTCTAAGCTATCCTGAAATTAACGCTGTGGTAACCAGCCAGATCTAGCGAAATTTAACGCACTATTTATAAGTTATTTCGCAAGAAAAACAACTCCCAAAAAATAATAGACTAATGAATCTGAGTAGGTAATTGCCTGCAACAGGTTCGTAATTTAACCGGAAAAGATATCACACGGGCAAATATCGCATAGTTTTATTGTTTAGTAGCATCCTGTTGATCAATCGTTGATGCCAATGGACAGATTGATAGCCACAATAGCTGTAGCAGAAAAAACATATATCAATGAGAACATTCTTCCAATACAATTCACAGTTTCTTATCCAAATTGTTCATTGACACCCCTAAAATTTTTAAAACAATAAAATATTTTTCGTTTATTTTCTTTTGAAATCCACTGTTGAAAATGAGTTTCATAGACAAAAATGTCGAGAAATTTCGACAATTTTGACCTAATTAAACAGAAAGATTCTCGAAATACCCTTTCTTTTGGTAGTTAATAATGCAGATATGCAATGGTTATTGTTGAAACCTATCCTCAGGCTAAATTTTTGACTGCTTTAAACCAACTTTTCTTTACCTTCAAGTCATCTTTTCATCACATGTCTAATCTACATCCAATATTATATAATAATTTTTGAAATTACACTTTTACTATTCAAAGCAGGGAATTACGAGTATCTGTGTATGATGTATGTATGTAGTTTATGTGCATATTTGTATGTATTCAGTAATGATAACTATTGTTATCATACTTTTTTATTATTTTAGGATAATAATCCAGTAATATGCGTACATTAATGCGTAGAGATAAGAACAATAATTTTTTGATTAAATTTCACTGAAATAATTCAATATTGGTCAAATAAAAATGTATGAGTTGAATTATGAGTGGAATTTCATCGCTCGAACTATTTCTATCTTTGATCATTTCTTATCACATGCATGTTAGTGGTTACCACTTTGTTCCTGATCAAAACATTCTCTGCCTAGCAATATTCATATAAAGTCTTCCGCTTTGAATAGTCTTTAATTTTCGGCTTATTGCTATAGCAAATATTTGCGATATTTTATTGATTTTTACTAGTAAGTAGCTAATATTTAAAATAAAGATTTAGATGTGTGTGTTTATACAGAATAGTGATACAGACAGCAATAATGCTGCTAGTAAAACGATAGGTTTTAGTATTTCAATATCTCATTTTGAAGCAGTAATTTTTAATTCTGAAAATTTTTGAATTGAAAGTTTTTTTATTGCAGGGGAAAAAATCATAATGGGTAATTTCTTTATAACTTTTGTAATTTTTTTTATAATTTTTGTAATTTTTGAATCTTATAAATTGCAAATTGTAATGCTGAAAAAAGAAAAGCATGAATGTTCAAATTGCAATGTTGAAAAAAGAAAAGCATGAATGTTATCTTTCCAAGTCTAAATTATTATTTAAGAAGCCAACACCGAACTAATAATAGATCAGAAATATTTTTCTATCAAAATTCGCGTAGTTCCCATTTCAAAAAATTATCGTTAATTTGTTGGATAACACACTCGCTAACAATATTTTGTCCTACAATTTCCTATTTCAGATCTATTAGTTCCATCTAATTCAGATTCTCACACAGGCAGCAATTAATGCTCCTTCACATTTCGACAGTCAAGATCTTTACTGTTGTAACTGTCCCAGACTGATAGATATCCTTCTTCTTTTGTTTCCTCAAAATTAACTATCATTCTCTCGTGCACTACTTAAAAGCGAAGCACCGACTAACTTCAAATTACCTAAGATCAGAGGTATATTGATTTCTAGAGCAGGTATAAATCTAAACATTACTACTCGTGATGCATTAATGTGTAGACATTCGGAACTAGGCCCAATCTCAGCTAAATTTCATGTCAGCACCCTAATCCATTATATTTATATGTGATTATTAAAATGCTTATCAAAAAATCACAATAAAAATTGAAAAGTCAGATAGCTGTCATTCTGTTCGAAAATATGTCAAACAAATTTCCAATTGGAAACAGTTAGTGACTTTTTCTTATTTAAAAAAAATTTTTTTTCGTTTCAATTTTTAAGTAACAATAAATTTTGTCACATGTTTTCGTTACATGCACGACATACAAGATATCAGTAAATCCTTCTTGCCCAAAATAGAGCAATGCGTTTCACTACATTACTGATCGTTTTGGCAAGGAATCAGCATAAGAAAGTAAAGAAAATGATTCAAAACTTTTCAGAGTCTCCGTAGCAGTAGCCATTAAGCTTTCTTGAATAATTTAAAACTGAAAAGTTAAAACCTAAATAATACAAACTTAAACTTTGGAAAATTAATAAAAAAACAAATATTTGAAGATAGAAAATATGAGCAAAGGCATTAATTTTAAATAATTTGTTAATTTTACAATAATTGGTGTGCTCGAATATTTCCCTTAATTTAGCAAAAAAGTTAAAATTCATCGAAAATTATTGCAGCAATTAAATATATAGATTGTTATGATATTATTTTTTAAAAATTTTCGCGCGCATTATGCAAGAACAAAAAAGAATTAAGCAAACGAGATTCATTACAATATAAAAAGCTTGCGTGCACAACACGTCAATTCATATCTGGAAAATACTGTACCAGTGTATAAAAAGTTTTGCACCATGTATATTAGGTTGATAATATATATGACCTGTGTTTGATAAGTTTTCATCACTTTGTCGTATTAATATTACTGGCGCATTTCATTTTACTAAGATAAATCGACTAAAAAGCTTTTCTTAAAAAGCTTCATCGGTTTAAAAAAAAAAAAAACCAATTGGAAAAATGCCACAAAGACTATAAATGAACTGAAAGCAGTTTTTCCAAACGCATTGTCAAACCTAAAATAGAGCGAAGGATCAGTACTACTACAATATACTACAAAGCAAAATCGCACGCTTGTAAAATCAAGAACATATTGATCTTATAAAGCTTAGAATCAAAATTCAAATATAAATCATACTAATACAACATGTTTCAGTTAACGCATATGCATTCACCATTTGCATACTTGCTGGCTGCGAGTGCGAATTAGTTACGAATACACAAATTAAGTCAAATTAATGATTTATTATTTTTATGAGGTGAATTGAGAATTCACTTGTTTATTTCATCACTGATTATCTAGTTATCTATTATCTATTATCTTGTTTATTTCATCACTGATTATCTATTATCACTGACAATAAGTGAAATTTTAAACATAGTTGCTCAGTGAAAGTGTTCAACGCAATTTCAGATGCGGATAATTATCGTTGTTTCAGTTACAATACTTTCATATGAGCCGTGTCGTGAAGCAGCTTGTTCAATATTTTGCAGAAAAAAGTTCATTTCGGAAGTGATATCAACCCCAACGCAGAAAATGACAAAGATTTAATTAATTCAACTGAAATGACAATTAGTCATTGTACCCAAATTTCTCTTGATTTCCTTGTTATTTACCATCTAACAATAAATCATAGAAACTTAAAAAAAAGTGTAACATACAAAAAAATAAAATAAAATATATATGATAAAGACGAAATGAAACATCGGGAAAGTTTTTTAGCCTTCTAATTTCTTTTCCAGCAGTTTGCATTTTAAATGTTGAATTTGTTGAAGGAACAACTTTTCGAATTATTGAATTAATCCTAATGAAGATATATTTGACTAATTTTGAAGCTTTAAAGTAATCATTTAAAGATTGCTTTAAAAGTAATATTGTTTGTTTAAAGTAAAATGATTCACAGAACATTTGTTTGTGAGCACGTTATTGCGTCAGCCTATTTTTGTCATCTCATCGTATGTGAACTGTATTTGTGAAACTTTAAGTGAGAAGAGAGTATTTCAATATCGTCATTATCCACCATCCCGGCTGGCTTATCTGGCTCACGTAAATGTACCTTGAGAGGAAAAAAATGAGCATTGTTAGAACTGAAAAGTCTAAATTTGAAGCAAAGGCCTAGGACCACTCTTAAGCTGAAGTGGAATGGTTTCACGACGACATCTTCAACTAAAACGTAACACTATTTAATTTGTTAGCAATAAATAGATTGCTGGGATGGAAAAAGTATTTGCTTAATGAGCATAAAAAGAGTTAATTAATCTGACGTATTCGCCGACTAATAGAAACAAAAGTCATCGTTATCAGCAGTTTCCTTCCACATTGTCGAATTTCAGTTTAACTTTCTTTCGCAAATCTTTCTTAATATTTCGTCTCAATGTCGATACGTTAATTTAATCAATACTTTGCTAATATTTGTTGCTTACTAAAAATCAGCGCTGATAACGAAGTTGCCAACGAGCAATTTGGATAAGTACCACAAATGATCAATGTTATTTGTGGAATTTATTGGCAGAATGTTATTATTAATATATGTCTCTGTGTGCTTACTGGCGTCAACAATTGACCAACAGGATGGTGCTAGGCGGTAAAGTCGTGTGATATTTGCTCATGTAATATAATTTCCAGTTCAATTATTAACTGATGACAATCTGTTAATAGCCCATTAAGTCAAGGCTGCATTGGTCCATTATTTATTGAAAGTCGTTTTTTCAAAAATGACTTCTACATCGTGGGCTGAATGTCGGTATAAACTGAAACCGTAGTGTTGATTTAGGGATAGCTTGAAACCATCACATAATCTCTTTTATTTATAAAAAGATACGAAATTAAGGATTATTGAAATTTAAAAGATGTTTTTTTGGCTTGATTGCCATAAATTTTTCAACATTAGTAAACATTTAACACACTTATTTTAATTCCATAAACGATATATGTCTCCCAGTCAGTAACCATTTGCTACTATAAAAAATGAAGCGAAATTTGGGCAAATATTTTGACTATATTACATCAATTCAGTACAGAGTTTTAACAGTTGGAATGTTTGGTATTAGAGGTAAGAAATTAATTTTAATTCGTCAATTTTACAATAATTTTTTATTGTCAAAAATTATAAAAATTTTTAATAGGAATGATTATTGCAGTTCTTTAGTGTTCTAAAATCGCTGAGATCTTTTTTTTTACTCTGATCTTTTTTTCAAATGACAATAAATTAACAGATTATTTTCATCAATAAAAAAAATGAAGCTAACAAATATCACTAATTCAACTAATTAACTAATGATTGTTTATTCTCAGAAAATTTCTGATCATTTGAAATTCAAAATGAAAATTAAATAATGATCTTTTCGTATATAAAAGAATGACAATCTTTTAATCGTTTCCCAACGTTTAACATTTTCTCATTTCTTGTTGAATAATTTCTCTCAAAGCGTTACTGAGATTATAACACAAATCGACTAATCATTTTCTTCCATAAAATAGCACTCAAGCACGAATTTAACTAAAATGGATTAAATTTGAGAAATGATAAAGAAAAACTAACACGAAAAAACAAATTCTGGAATTTCATTTTAATTTAAAAAAAACAGATAAATTTAATTGTTTCTTCAGATAACATTTCCATTTATTAAAAATGACTGTAAGTCAAAATTTTACTTTTTTATAAAGAAAAAAAGTTGCGAAATGCAATGTGAAAAAGCAAACAAATTTTTAGATATATCGTTGAATCAAAGATATTGCACCCAGATTTTTTTGTCCATGATAATACCAAGCCAGACAAATTGCCATACAAAAAAAAGAACACTATCATATAAGTTATCAGTTTGAATCAATAATCGGGCTTAATTTCTGAGATGACGACCTGATGAAACATAAAACTGAAGTTAAAAAATGGTAAAAAAAAGAAAAACCGGATATGATAAATGTTACCTATCATCAATTGTCATCAAATTGAGTTACTTGGGAAAACAGAAAGAAAAGAAATGTTTATATTCAAAACAAATACAGCTTGATTAACGATGAGAAGAGTGAGAGAGAAAACAAAAAAGAGTTAATTTTTTTTTTTTTTCATACTTGATAGGTGACAGTAATATCAGAAAAAAAATAATATTTTAAATTAACTATCATAATTTAATATTACTAATACAATTACTTCCATGACTGTCGTACCTAAAAGTACTATCAGTTGTTCAGAAGAAAAGGAAATGGATGAATTCATAGAGCATAGGTTCTAAAGATTTAACATTGATTACTGACTGATATTAAAGTTAAAATATAATAATAAATCTGTAAAGTTAAAATTCCAAAAAATATATTGAATTTAAGAAAAAGTAAAAGCATATTAAAGAAGGTAAAAGACTGATAAACTGCTACCAATTTGTGCTATTAATTAATCAAATTCTGCTCCTTTTTTAGCTTGCAGCCATTTTAGACAAAAAAGCACTAGAATTTGAAAACTTCAATGAATTCTAAAATTTAATCAATAAAAGGCAAATTAAATTGAATTTCAAGGGTAAATTTTTTTAATGCATCCTATTATAAATGATGATAGCTTATTTTGCAGAGCGAAAAGAGCAGAATGATTTGTGGACTTTCATAGTGCGGAAAATGTAGAAACGGAACGCATGAAGTAAAACCATTTCCAACATTTGGAAGCAAAAGGTCAAACAAATCTAGAATGACCCCTCGAAACATGTGGCTATATAACAGTTTGCATACAACGAGCTGATTGCAGTTTTCCTTCGATAATAAGTTTTTTTATTTCACCCTGTAATATTCATCATCTTTTCGTTTCAGCGTTGCTTTTTCGATGTTTCTTCCGGAAGTGCTGAAAATATTTTTAGTTTGTTCCAGCTAGAAGATTAAATAATTTACAATTTTTTCAATCTTATTTCTTTTTTCTATTTAAAATTATCCCAAAGTAAGGCTATCCAATCTTACAGATCCCAAGATGGACAAATTATGATATACATCCCAACTCATTAGTCATTAGTTACAATTAAAATGAAACTTCACTTAATAACCATTCCTCTCAAACCAATAGCTCAGTCTAATCAACAAAGCCATTTCTATTTTTACTGGTGTAAAAATCAGATGACATGGAGTTGTCAAAGCAAAATAGCCTTCCCAGTCTCGAAAATTACCATCAAAGTATCATTTATCTAGATTATCTTATTCAGCGTGATTGTTGTCTCTCATCAATCTTTTGGCATGTAACAAATTCTCAGAATTGCAGACTCTTCCCAGTCTTTTTATTCCAATAATAATCGAAACCATTTCCTTCCCCAGCAAACACTAATTTATGTTTACAGATACTTCTCATGTGACAACTGGCTCGGTAATGAATAAAATTTTGAAATGGAAATATGCACAAGAAACCATTGTTCTTATCAGCATTATTATTTCAAATGTCCTTCCTTTTTTCTGATTAAAAAACAGAAATTTATTTATTGTTAGCACTTCAGTTATTTGAAACAATCACCTCGAAAATTCGTTTGTTAGCTAAATTCATGAATTATCAAAAATCATGCATATCAAACAACATTTCATGTAATAATTCATAATGAAAGCAACAAAGTTGAAGGATAAAATAGAAAAAAAGTCATTTTGCTACAAAAATTAATGAATGATTAATGACAATTCGCCATTAAAACAGAACAAAAATGAAAACAATAACAACAAAAGTAGCAAATTTACTGACACTTTATTTGTTGTTAAGCATTAATACTTTTTAAAACGCATAAATAATTCATGAGAGCGAGAGAGAGGAACTTAATCATTGTCAAATTTGCATTCTTTCAACATAAAGCTTCTTCCAATGAAACTTATATTTTTTGTCCAGTATGATAATTATCATGCTAAATCTCTCATTATCTATATCTATATCACTTTTAGTGGTAGTCCATTGCAAGAATTAATATGCAATACTTCCACCAGTAATTTTTAACAAAATCTCTGAAATTGCGGAAAATTTCATCTAAATATTTTTAAATGATGAGAAAGATAAAATTAACGTATAAAAAAAAATCTTCCGATGAAACGAAATACCATTCCTAACATAACAAAGCAAGCCATTCCAGGTGGTGAATTCAGTTATGATTCCAGATAGATTTTCATTAAAATAATGCTCAGAGAAGTTTGTCTTATTTGCAATTAACCACTGATAAATCGATACTGCTGTATTTTGTTACTATAAAATTAAACAATTTTTAGCACCAAAACCAAAAAATTACTTTTCCAGTAGAAAAAAAGGAAAACATCGGAAGCATTCTCTACGTTCAAATAAGTGAGAATTAGGCAATATTTTAAAAAGGTTGAAATTAAGTATAAATTAAATAAAAAACGCAACAAAAAAGAGCACTTCTAACATAATACAAGAGATGAAAATAAGTTATGAGTTATTCATTTGATAAATTTCATTTTTCATAAAAACCTATGATTTCTTTTTTCTTTCATTTCGAGTGATAATTCCAGGTACAAATTATGAAAGCTGAGCAAAATTATTCAAAAAGACATAAAGGAAGATATGGGGACAGTAAAAAAAGATGACACAATTTAATCTTCAAAATTTTTCGCATCAAGTCCGAAAATCATCATCAAATTCGGATAATTTTCTTGTTCTTAATAATGTAAGTAATATTTACGTTTATCACAACAATCTACTGTGAAGACCAGTCATCACACTTTCCGGATTAAACAGGTGAAAAATCAAGCAACTTAGACTGGTTGCACTTCATTACTAGTTAAAATACCACAGAAACAAAATAAGAAGAAAAATTAATTTATCATAAATCATGCGAATATGAATGAAAACTGTTTGGATCCGACAGCGGATTTTTACCAAAAGCATGCATTAATTGTGGAAAATACGGTTTTAGAAGCCAATAAAAGTAACCAATACAAAGCATAGTTAGCATAACAAAAGTAAGTAGAGTATGTGACACACTTTTTTTAGTTGGCTTTTCATAAATATCGGTACGGCAAATAGTCTCACCATCAATGTAGTTTCGAGTGATGAATTTTAAGACTTCATCCAGAAGAATAACAGGGAACGAAATTTTCAGCACTGCGAACCATTCTGCTAGTGTGAGCGGTGTAATCTGGAATATTGTCGCCAGAATTTCCACGTACAGGATAACGAAATGTAATGACAGTGACAGAGCTATCGCTGACACCAACCAAATATTCTTCCAAGGTGGCATTACCAAAAGCGACTGATTTTCGGACAAACTGAAAATTGCATATATTTGAACCGTGATTGAATCTTTCAATTTGTCTCTTTAACATATTGACAGTTCTGAAAAAATTTAACTGGAAATTTTGGTTCCAGTGCACATCATTTCGATGCTTATAAGGAAATCCAATACTTTTTATACACAGGATGATAAAGTAAAAATGAAAAATTGTAAAATATTACATCTCACAGTTATTTCTCATTGAAAACAGAAACAGAAATCTAGCCGAATAGACAAAACTTAATCATTAATCCAGTAAGAGCAAAGAAACGGCATCAAAAATAAAAAAGAAACCTATTCAATGCATTCAGCATTTCAATCGTAACTAGAACAGAAAGCGCCATTGCATTTGGATGTGTATCTTCAAAAACAGCACAATCAAGATCGACAAAGTTCTCTGGTTCAATTTCACAACGCATCCAATGTGTCAATTGGTAATAGGTTATTTGTGGACCATCATCATACAACAAAAACCACCACATAGCTGCAGCAACAGTTGCCAATCCAACATATGCTAAAAAGTACACACGTGAATAATTTTATATATTATTGACTACCTCACGACAAAATTTCAATCCATGCTAAGAAATATTTCAAGCATTTCGATAATTCAATTATTTAGCGCTTGAGGTTGTACAACAAATCACATAATGGGCGCAGGATACAAGAAAACCTGAGTAGGATGATAATCAATGCAATGAGTGATCGTTTTTCTTGTTTCTCTACTTGGATTTTGTGATGATCATAGGATTAATACTACAGTATACTCCGACAGAACATAAACAAAGGCTTTTTTTTTCAAAGCGCTTTCGAAATAATAGTAAAAATAAAATAAAAATTTACATCCAACAGCCATATAACGGAAGAAAAGCCATTTGGAGATAAGAGACTCTCCAGCAGAACGTGGCGGCCGGTTCATAATATCCAGATCCGGAGGATTAAAACCCAAAGCAGTAGCTGGAAGACCATCGGTGACCAAGTTTACCCACAGCAACTGAACAGGAATTAATGCTTCGGGTATGCCTAATGCTGCTACCAAGAAAATCGAAACAACCTAAAAAGTAATAATTTATTTAGCAATCAATAGATCATCTGCTTTCCAGAATTTTTTTCTTAGACTCACTTTCATCGACCGACAAGCTCGTGTAAAAGCTTTTAAGTTGGTCATGCTTCGACATTTCCTTGTTATAACCAGACATTTGAAATAAAAGCGAGGGACAAAGGCAATTTATGATACAATTTGTTTCGATCTTGAACCCTTAACTATTCCGAATTATTCTACTTTTTGAAACGCTGACAACTGTATCAGTAAAAAAATTTTGGAAAATTCTGAGAAATAATTTTTATTTTCCAGTAATTCAGATTAGAATCACTCAATTTGGTAAAAATTATAAAACTGCTATTAATTTCAAACTAGATTTACTGCGACTTTCTGACCAGGTAAAATTAAGCAAAAATGATACCGATCTGAAACAAAAAATTCCATTTTCGAATCAAAAATACTTTGAAATGTTCAAAACCTCGCCAATATTTGATGAAATAAGATAACGAATAAACTGCTTCATGTTATTGTAAATAGCTCGTCCTTCCTCAACCGCCGCAACAATACTCGCAAAATTATCATCAGCTAAAACCATTTCTGATGCCGTCTTTGCAACTGCTGTTCCTGAACCCATAGCAATACCTATAATCAAAGTAATGACCTACTGTTATAAAAAGGATAACAATTATAATAGCAGTGTTCGAAAGAAAGAGAAAGTATCGAGAACGACTGAGATATTAACAGATGCCACGGTATATCATCAGAACGTCAACTGTTACATCTAAACAGGACTAAGAGGATGAATTTGATCTTAAAACAAGAAGTTTATAGTATATCGCGTAAATAAAACGCTTAATCACGATAATATTCGTACCGCACATGTCTTTTTAGCCACTGAATTGATGAGACACCACAAAATTTCCATACATCAGTCTCCTTTTACATTTCTTTTCAGATTTCTTGTGAATATTACAAATGCTAAAGGTCTAAAGCTTCTTTAAGGAAACCAGTCCATTCCATATCACGTTAGTCTCATCAAGATATTGATCTAGAGTTCCTTTTCCTCATAATTTTCCATCTATTCCCTTAGATCGTCAGTAATTGAGTAAATAACTTAAAAGCCCACAATGTGTACGATATTAGTCATAGCAAATCATATTACAAAGTACTTTTAATTCCCCGAGCATTCAAACTACTAACACCATACCGATTTCGGCCTTCTTCAATGCCGGTGCATCGTTTACTCCATCACCGGTCATAGCAGTAATTTCACCATGTGACTGAAGAAATTCAACAATTTTTGATTTATGCGCAGGTTCAACACGTGCAAAAAGTTTGGCTCGTTGGCACGCATCGCTCTGTTGCTCTGGTGGCAGATCATCGAATTCCCGTCCAGTATATGCCTTACCTACAATTGTTTCCATGTTATAATTAAATGTTCTATTTTGAAAAAAAACCACATTTCCACCATAACTTACTTCGCAGCTAATCCTAGAAAAATGAATAATCTATTCAGCAATATGCCATAATTCACTTAACAGCTAAATAAGTCACATTGTAGTTAAAAGAAATGGTTTCTTGGATATAATTTCCCTTTTTATTCAAAAATCATATTCAAATGACAACTCACGGTTTTCGTAAATAATGCAAAATTAAATTCTTTAATCATGCTGATAATTACCAGTGGAATCTTCATCTTCTGCGAAAAGTCCAATTCGGCGACCGATGGCTTCTGCAGTGTTTTTGTTATCACCGGTGATCATGATAACTCGGATACCGGCCATACGACATGCTCTAATTGAAGTAATAACTTCGGTTCGTGGTGGGTCTAACATACCAACAACACCCACAAATGTTATATCCTTCTCGTAAAATGCAAATTGTGACGAATCGTCCAAATTCATGCTACGAAACAGAGTTCGATAAATACCAAAAATTATGCTACAGCTCAACAATTTACTTATCTGGTTTTCAGATGTTTTTAATACAAATCACTGCATGAAAAAATCACGTTAAAAAACATTCTATTCGGAATAATAATAAATTACGTTCGAAGATCTGGTGGACTGTCGATTGTTCCCAAAGCTAAACATCGTAAAGTATCACGTCCAGTACCGTACTGAGTGCACTGGTCGACGATTCTCTGTGTTATCTTTTGTGTTAATGGTATTCGCTGTCCGTTCACTCGAACATGAGTGCACCGATTCAATACACCTGCAAGAAAATAAATGAAAAATACAACAATAGAAATGATATCTAGTTGCTGGAACGAAAATTCAAAAAGCATTTATAAATCAAACCTATTTTGATCTTTTCTTAACAAATCATTCATAAACTTATTTGCAAAACTAAAAAATATGAAGGAAACTGCTAAATCCTCATCTTTTTCTGTTTCAGAAAAGGATCTCATTCTTTCTGAATCATACTCTTTCTAGCTCTGTTTATATTATACACGCACGAAGCGAGAGGCATGAAAGTTGAAACAAAACCATTGCAAAATCCAATAAGATTATAATTAAATTATATTCATAGTTTCATTAACTAGAATTTCTTCTTTGAAAATTAGAAAAAGAGCTTAACAATTTTACAAAAAATCGTATATACATGAAATAAAAGTTACCTTCTGGTGCTCCCTTTACAAACATTTTCGCATTCGATCCACCGGATGATGGTATACAAAATGCGCTCATACTTTTTCGATCACGTGAAAATTCCAAAGTAAATTCTTTTTTCCACTTTTGTTGAATTACCCGGTTACAAACGTTTGCCAGATCACGAGGTGACAATCCCCCTTTATTTGTCCCATATACATTCATTTTTTCACATAAAACAACTAATGCTGTTTCCGTCGCTTCACCAACTTTTTCATATACATGTTTCACCTGAAAAAAACTAATATATAAAAACATATTTCTAAAATTTTCATTATTTCGTCCCATCTTGAATATCTGAGTTCATTTCATAATTATACAAAGTAATATAATAAAAATACAAAGAATCTTTTTCAAACTCCTTTAAAAGCGGCTTGAGCAACTCCTATCAATTCAATACAATGAAAAGAACTATTCCGAAAATTTCAAATGAAATCAAAAAACCACAAGTAATTTTTAATATCAAATTTGCAAGAAGAAATTAAACTTATATCGCACTTCGTTATAATCAACAGCAGAATCATTGCACATTGCACAAATAGTTGCCAATTCTGTCAAAGCCTCAAATTCACCACTTGCGCAATTTATTGGCCGTCCATGATGAAATACCTAAAAATATACTAAGCTTTCACTTGAATATAAAAATGTACTGCTGGAAAAATTTAAGCATGATATCCAATTTTGCTGACCGTGCTATTTAAGCAAAAAAATTCAAACAATGATCAATGCTTAAAACCTTAATTTCTACTTTTGTTCATGGACTATCCAAATATAACTTCGCTTTATCAAAAAATAACCTACCACACTTCTACAAATCATGAATATAAAAATCATGAATATGAAAGGAACATATATAATAAAAAATTGTAAATACTTTGTCAAGATAACATAAATTAATTTCCTGCAAGAACAGTCTTTTGTAATCAAGTAATGATCGAATCAGTTATACGAGAAAATGAAATGTTGAACAAGGAATTTAGATGGAATAAATCAAGAATACTACCTGTCCTGACGGTTCATAGGTTGATCCGCCAATATTGAATTCGAGGAAATCAATATCGTCTCCGGTTACTTTATTTGCAATAAACATTTTCGAAACGCTCATCTGATTAGTAGTAAGTGTTCCAGTTTTATCTGAGCAGATTACAGAAGTACATCCCAAAGTTTCCACTGATGGTAACGAACGAACAATAGCATTTTTTTTAGCCATCCGACGTGTACCCAAAGCTAAGCAAGTAGTGATAACAGCAGGAAGGCCTGTAATACAGCACTGCAGACAAAAGCATAATTCATTTAATTACATTATGTTCAATGTTCTAAATTCTAAGGTTCCTGAGCAAAATGAATGATATAAATCGTTACATATCAATTTCAAAGATTTGAAGACATATTTAATTCAGCTTCATCATAATCTTCACTTTACTCAACTACAAGTGTTTTTTTTTCTTACATTTCTAAAGTTCATTAAATAAAAGGAAACGAACCTTCTGGGATTGCAGCAACAGCAAGTGCAACAGCAATCTTGAAGTAATAGATGGCACCTTTAATCCATGAACCACCATGAGCAGGATCATTAAAGTGACCAATATTTATCGCCCATACAGCCACGCAGATAATTGAAATAACCTACAAGATTCTGCGAGGAAATCCTGTTCATAAATAAATGCTTCTGAAACTTGAAAATGAAAAATTCCTAGCTTTGATTTAAACCGGAAAAATGATTAAAAACAACTGAAATGATACTTTGGACAGTTGTTCACCGAATTCATCGAGCTTTTGCTGCAGCGGTGTACGATCTGTTTCAGTTTCAACCATTTCGGTACGAATTTTACCAATTTCCGTATTTAACCCAATACCGAAAACAATACCACGAGCCTAAAATATATTGATATGATCTCTGCACCTTTCCGGGCAATTAGTAATTTAATGTTGCAGATATTTCGAATTCATGAATTTGCCAATAACTGCAAACAATATACTTACTTTACCAGCAGCAACATTTGTTCCAGAAAAAAGGCAATTCTTCTTATCCTGATTTACAGCTCTTGGATCAGGTACACTATCCGTATGCTTAATCACAGACACTGATTCACCGGTAAGAATTGATTGGTCGATTCGTAATGTAGTCGAGTAAATTTTTATCAGACGCAAATCTGCAGGGATTTTATCACCCACTGAAATAATAATATAATTTTTCGGAGAGCAAGCAAATTAAAACAGCAATATTTTCCGGAACTACAGCATGGTAACCAGTATTACGCTCAGACTCTTGTTAATTTGATAATAACCATAACTCCTTACTAATGAACATTTTCCGAAGATCAAGCAACATCTTGGCTACAGACGTCAGGAGAAGACAGTTAACAACAGCGCAAAATTATATAATATTGCTGACTGCAAAGCAAAACAAAAATCTACAGCGGTACGTAGGCACAACTTAGTCCACTGATTTTCGAAACTAACATGGTTTTTACTTAACTTTAAAAAGCAAAGAGCACTATTCAGAAAAATATTTTTCCCTGAATGATACCTGAAACCTCGACGATATCACCCGGCACAAGTTCATTAGCACGGATCATTTGAATGCCATGTTTTCCTTGACGCAACACTTTTGCCATTTCTGGTTCATATTCTTTAAGAGCTTCTATAGCACTTTCGGCATTTCTTTCCTAAAAAATTAAATTTATTATGAGAATTTCATAAGTAATGATTAATTATGAAAATTCGACTGGTAGTCATGAAGATAAAATAAAAGAAAAAGATCCCTCTACTTTTCTTCAGTGGTAATATCCCACGAAAAGTATTATTGATATCCCACATAAAATCCAGTGTGCCAGTTTCAGCAAAAAAAATAAAACTTCTCTCATGAGGTGAAATATTCACTACATTATAAAGCCCATACCTTTGGGATATTTCCAGATAGACTCCTCAGAATTCAGTGTAGTATATCATTTGCTCATAGTTCTATTGCTCAAAAGATATAACTAAATTCAATTTTTCCCAGTTGCAGAAAGATAATATTTGACCTATAAATGACTAAGCAAATAATGAATACATGGAATAATAAACTCACTTGCCAAACACCAACCGTCGCATTTGCTATTAAGATAAGCAGAATTACAAAAGGCTCAACGAAAGCGGTGACTGCCGACGACTGATCGTCGTGTTCTTCAAATAAGGCTAGCACCTTAAAAATTATTATAATTAAAGAAAAAGAAAACCAAAAATAAAAAGTACTTTAATGTATTTGAAGCTTCAAGAAAGGAAAAAATGAATAATACTAAAATGTTAAAATTTTTCGAAAAATATATGCTCACAAATGAGATGATGGCAGCAAGAAGCAAAATTTTGACAAGGAGATCATCGAACTGTTCCAATATTAATTCCCATAGTTTCTTCCCTTCTTCGGCTGGCAATTCTAAAATTTCAGAAACTCTATCAAGTCTGAAGTTCAAGAATGGTTTGCTCAATTGATCAGCATTTAATGAATTTCCTAAAATAATCTGTTCTAAATATGATGCAGTGATTTCAAACATTAATAGGCACAAAGAATATTTCTCGGAGTTTGTTTCTTTGCTATCACTGAAAAACCGAAATTCTTCGCTCTAACTCGTAGAGGCAAGAATTAATTTAAAGGAGCATCAGAATATATTACGCCGATATCTATGATACGGAGGGATATATCTGCTATTAGGACTGCGTGATTTGTGTATAAAATACGTAAAACAGAAAAAGTCCCTGCCGCATTTCGTAGTTTGCTCGAAAAACGCTAGAAAATGAAAAATACACACCGTTGGAACCATATTTTTCTCTGTTTTGAAGGACTTGTTTCTCGCTAAGGCCAGCATCAGCACTGACATCGAAATGCTGCAATATCTCAACAGCTGATTTCGTGTGAGCGTCTTCCATATCAGCCCCTACTTTTCAGTACTATACCGTCCTAAAATGAAAATGAAATTCAAATATGTGGTATGTATTATATTTTATGAATGAAGATGACGCATAAAAAGTATCAATGCAAATATATGCATAAGCTAGCACCACATTTGTCAAAATCCTTGCCGACGAATAGCGCATACGCATAAAAGTTAACAAAAAAAGACCTTATACTGCAAGTGAAAATAATACTTGACATATTCCTCATTGATTAAATCGTATTTGTTAATCGCTCACTTCAGTTTTACTTTTATGCCATTTCTATGTTTCCTATACTATCGGTACGTTTAACCAGAATAATCTAAACTAGCAGATTAAATCGAAGGAAATAACCAAAACTAGTATTTGAAGGAGCAAAAACACAACAAAAATACAAATATCTCAGAACACAATTAAAGCGGACGATGATAATTTAACGAATATCACATTTGAAAATTGCTCTGCTGAAATATATGTGGCCAAGTACAATCTCTATTTGCACAATGACAAGGTAATCGAAGTAATTCTACAATATGCACAAAAGTAATTCGTTCCCCGTACATTTGCCAGTCTCGTTACTTTAATTGCAACAGAAAAGAGTGGCCATAATTGATGAAGAAGTGGAAGTGCGAGAAACGTCTATCACTTTTTATAATTTCTAATTTGAACTTGCTTTAGCTTCTGTTCTTTATTCTACATTTCAGTTCATCTTAATTCAATAAGTTTCGAAAAACAAGGAATGTTTTTTCAGAACAGAAGTTTATGTCATTAGTACAGAAGCTTTTTAGTTCATTCTATACTAATCTAGCACATCGTTATCCTAAATCTATATTTGAATTTTATTTAAAAATTTCGGTTAAACTGGAGAAATAAAAAAACTTTTTTATGCTTTATTGGATAAAAAAAACATGTCCCAAATATTCCCAAATTGATATCATCGATTTATGTTAGTTTGTAGTGATCTTTTTCTATCAGTAGCATTCCCGAAATTTTTTCAGTAACTGCTTATGCAACCAACATCATACAAATTTTCTGTCGATATTGAAATCTGAATGTTTATATCACTAAAAAATGGAATTCAAAAAAATAAATAAATAAATAAAAACAGAATAAAGCTAAGATGAAATTTAAAAATTAAAGCTGTATCAAAAACAGCACAGCTATGTGATTATATCACATTACGAGAGTTTCCTGATGCTCTGCAATGGTTACACTCACGTTAAGGTCATGTTCAAGCTACGTTAGTGCATGTAACATCATCGCTCATACAAGTCTTACACGTTCACCTGTAAATACTTTTACTTTTTTCTCAATTTACTTACACACTAGATGTTTATACTTGCGTCCCGCCCGTCAGTGAATAGTATTATAATCTTCCCGAAACACAAAAATGCGTTCCTTGCAAAAAAAAGATACTCCATGATTAATAAAATCTTCTGAGTAAATAAACATAATCAATTTGAACATCAGTCTAAAATCATTTTCCGTAACTATTAAAGTAATAAACTTCAAGCTATTTCTTTCCGACTTCTAAACATTTTTAAAAATGACATCCATTGGAACTATTTTTCTTCCTTCAAATTATGACAAATAAAAAAAGGAAAATGAAATTTCTAGAAGAGAGCAGAACTCATAAACAATTTTTACGCCGAAAAATATGACACAGAAAGATGCAAAAAAGTAGAGAATTTTTTCAAAAACAAAATTTAATTGTTTTCTAATAGCTATGGATTTGATTTCCGACAAAAAGAATTCCACTAAACTGGTTTAACGAGCTGTGAAAGTGATTTGACTGGATTAATAAATTCCACAAGAGATTAATTTCATTGAACAGAAGTTATTCTATCACTCAAGTATTAATGTGATTCAAACTTTTGTAGGTTATATCAGTTCAGTGAGCGATGACTCAACTCTCGTATCGACTGATCTGACTTGAAAAACAGAACAACGCATCTAATACAGTTAATGATTAAAACGTAATCAAAACTTAAATCATGTTAACAATTGAATGTTAAGGGAATACAATCAAATCCAAAACTTGTCAACTAATCTTGCAGATTAAAAAATATGAACGTGTAAAGTAAATCCTGAAAAGATCCATATGGAGGGTCAAAGGTTAGTGGTAAATTCCTAAATACCAAAAAGCGCTCTTACGAACATTATTTTCAGCCTCAAACGAAAAGAGTGGCCGATGATAGCATCAAACCACTTCTTGCCATCACGAAAAATGGCCACATAATGAAAGAATAAACGAAATCTAACGATAGAATGTGCGGTCCAAATCGTCATCGTTATTTCCAGTTATTTCTTTTTTAGATGAAATATTATTTGAGAGAAAGGAAGGGAAGTGATATTATATTGCGAGATTATAGCAGACGGAAAGTGATCGGTTTAGTCCATTCCAATTGTTCATCTTATAATTGAAATGCGACGAAAATTTGCTGTTGTTTATTTTTCTTCAAAATTCTTCACATTGTGTAATTAAATTTAAATAAATTTTCAAAAATTGTACGAAATTATTTTTTTTGAAATTATAAAAATGTGTCATAAAAAGTATTTGGGAAACTTTTCTTCCTTAAAAATCAACTAACTATCTTTGTAGTTTGAATATTGATGATAGTTGGTTTTAGCCGAAATTGAGAAGATTGTTAATTATTAACTAGCTGAGATTAAGAATTTTATTCGAAATAAACGAAATAATCCCATGTAGTTGCCTATTTGTTACACAGCCAATTACAGATAATAATAATCACTAATAAAATATGTTATAGATAAATAAATCACTAATAAATATTGTTGTTTCAAAAATAAATTCCCCAATGAATTAATTGTTCATTTGAAGGAAATCTATTAACTTTTGATATGTCTCAAATTTCCATCACTTTTCAGTTAATTGCATTTATGATATTTCAGCTGATTCAATATAAATATATCTTGTTACACATACTTGAACTATGAATATAATACATTTGTGATTCATGATATTTCAGCTGATTTAATATAAATACATCTTGTTACACATACATGAACTATGAATGTAATACATTTGTTTATGCCAGAAAAAAGTTTTAAAAATATCCGGAAAATAATTTAATTTAAATATCAGAAAGACTTTTTTTTTTGATTTAAGACTAACAGTAAGTAGCTCATTATTGTTTAATTAATGCACGATTGATTAATTAAGCAATCAGTGATATGGACTGTTGTGAATCATAGCAAACTTTACAAGCTACTTTTTTTCATTTCTTCCTCTGTAAAGTTTAAATAATTGATATTGTCCATTAATAATATGTTCTAGCTGGCTTGGCTATATTCAATACATTTTCCTTTTCTCATCAGTTGTTTTTATTATCAGTTTTTAAATTCAGTACGGTAATAATGCATATATGAAATGATATTGAATAATTTCCTAACCACAAATATTTTCAAAAATTCAGTTATTGTATCTATTTTAATAATTCAATTTAATAACAACTTTCAACAAGTAAATAGCTTGTAACAAGTACCCAACCGAACTGTGATGTTTAAATAAATCAGGTAGATGTTTAATGTGTCGCTGGAAAACCAAATGCGGAGTCATATTTGGCTTTCCGTAAAAGATTGCATGCTTTTGCAATATGAAAAAGAACCTGACATATTGGTTTTCCCGCTTTCATAATTGATGATAACGGAATCTTTTAGGTCTATCCGGTTCGCAATGGCATACATTTCGCTGCTGTTGGCACCATTTCGCATGAACTTGACAGCATTTCAAATATATTGAAATAAAGAAGTAATTTAAATGAATTAAAATAAATTCGTGGCAGTATAAATGAATTGAAATAAAATTAAAAATTACTAATTACATCAATGCTATGTGATGTCACACAGATTTGTGTAGCATTTGTAAAAAGTTTTCAAATAAGTTTTTATAAAAGACTGCTGCAAACTCTCGACGACAGATGTTGATTCAGCTTAAACACAAACAGATAGAGCAATTAATTAATTCAATCACAGCATGATTAATTTACTTGAATCATAGATTCACGTGATTTAACTTCATTAAAATTAATTGAAACTAACTTATCAGATGACTGCAAACAATTCATGCGACGAGAAAAATTGATCTGAATGAAATCAAAACTTGTAAGATTATTTAACAAAAAGTTTTGAAAAAAGATGAAGAAAAGAAAAAGGCTTCGGATATGTACTTGTCAGACAAAAAATATTTTACGTTACGTTTCAGATTTCAATTATTTTTCTGAGTGTATTCGTTTTGCGTAAAAATAGAACTTACTAGCATGTGTTGTAAAGGAGAAGCTGAGAAGCAAGCAGACATTTTATATTTCAAATGTTTAAGTAAAAAAATTTGCAATTTTGCATCAAATCCACACTTCACGCATGTGTTAGAGATTAGTATCATTTTTCATCTTTACTTCACTTGAAATATATTATGTACTGATTTTAATTTCAGGTAATTTCAGGTCTGTATTGCAGTTTACCGGTATAAATATTAAACTATGCAATTATTGCATTCGTTCTGGCAAATACATAAGAAATTATTTACGGTATAAACTGTGCATTACATATTTATGAGTGAATATTTTATGCTAATATAGTGCTATGTACTTGGTATTTGATTTCAATGCATTTATAAAATGTTTTTTAATATTATGATTTGCAAAATATTTTTGCCATTCTATCGAGAAAAACGAATGGAATTTGCATAAAAAGGAATGTCAAAGAAATGCCAAAGGAATGCATATAAAGGACTGCTGCAGAAAAAACAAATTTAAAAATGAAATTTAATTTTTTTTAATATTTTTTCATTTGCTTATGCGAATGACGGTAAAAGAAGCAAAAGAGAACAGGTGTTATGATGGTGATAATTATCGAATGCGTTGTTATGATGATGATAATTATCGAATGCATTAAGGATAAGACTGATAAAAATATAACGAAGAAGTGATGAAGAAGAAGGAAGAAGAGTAAATGTTTTGTAAACAATTATTTTTGAGAGCAAAAGCAGCTGTCTTTTTCAACTTTTTCTATAAAAATTTTTGAAGAAAGTGAAAACTTCACATTGGTGTTTTAAGAAGAGAAAAAAAATTTTGTAAAGAAAGAACGAAACTGTTCTATATTTTGCACTTTTCTTCTATCAAACAAACAGCTCAGCATATGTGTGTGGAAATTTCAAAACTAAAAGTTTTTTAATGACTTCTTAAAAAATTCATTCATTTTAATTTTTTGCGAACACGTCAATGCTAAAGCTCGATCAATCTTTTGTATTTGCCGCATGTCAAAGTTCACTAATGATTAATCTAGCAGACAATTCTCAATTCAATTCATGCGTAACAAAATATGTTAAATGTAATTTTTTATTGAAATACTGTTCGAATTCAAATAGCAATTATTGCACAGAAATACCTTTTGCGGGGAAGCTGCAATTGCTTAATTATTTCTGTTTATATTTCAGAATATAAATTAGAATTTTATCATCCGACGTTCGAGTCGATTTGTTTTCTGCGTTTCTAATTTCGCTGCCACATTTCACGTATCAAAACCTATTTCTTCACTGTTTGTTTAATTTCATCACCATAATTAATGTTTCATTTGCTTCATAGGTTTTTCCTTAAAATTCCATTTGCGCTAATGGCTTTTTATGCTGACGGCTTTAAATTTTAAGTTTTAGTAGATGAGCAAATTAATTTACTGAAATATCCAAATATCAATATTGAATTACAAAAGTATATGCAAATTGGATGGGATTAATAAGCGGAATTTATTTGACTGCTGAGCAACAAACTTCATCTCACTGGTTTTATATTGATTTTATATTTAGTTCAATGCAGTTCAATAAAGAATGGGAATGAAGAATAAACGAGAATTGAAATTTCTGGTAATTGAGAACTGAAAGTAAATAGCAATTAGTTATTTGTTAAATCTAATTTATTGATGAACCAAAACATTCGGGATTAACATTATATACTTGAAATTATTATCAGCAATGCTGGTAAGGATAAAGGCTTAACCGATAGTGCTTTCACGTGAAATTGAAACTAATTCAACACTTACACACGCATGAAATTGATCACTCAAGTTCAATTTGCTATTTGCTTGCTAGTCTGATTTCAAACTAGAAGTTTTGAAATTCTTTGAACTAAAACTTTTCGAATAATTAGGTGTTCTCTATGTCATTTGCGATTTAGTTCAAAAATCAACGAAAAATAAGATAAAAAAATGAGTTTAACCTTTCCACTTTGCCTTTCAAAACTTCTTCCTTCAAATAACTAAACGAGTGTCAAGCTGCCGAAATTTAACAAGATTTTTTGAAACGGTCCAGTTAATTAAAAACTGCTAATGCAAGCAATTAAAGACAAAAGCATTTAAGATTTACAATGATATCAACAATGGTAATAAGAACAGTAATAATAACAATAATGATAAGTTATGCGATAATTTAGAACATTTATTTTGTAAGGAAATTTATTTAGTGAGATAAAAAATAAGAAGAAAGCATACTCATAGATTTATTAAACGGTGATTAGAATTTAGCAATTGCTTTTTTCTTGAAAAAGCAAGGCAATAGGGTGCAATGCATGAATTTTGATTTAAATTTAAGCTTAGGAAAATTTCAAATTTTTTAAAAGTAAAAATGAAATGAAATGGATGAAGCGTAGAAATGGTTGAGTGGGAAAAGTTTGAAGAGAGTGCTTGGAAATGTGAAGCAATAATTTTGTCTTAACTTACTTCTTGCTTTTCCTTCAAGCAATCATCGCTTTTACTCTCTCGACTGTTTCCAATCCTCATGACTTCCCTGGACAATTGGCCAAACAGCTGTTCATTTTGATCGGCAAAAGCCACCACAACAAACGAATGAATTAATGAGAGAAACATGAGAAAGATGAAAGGAGAAGCAAATAAATAAATATTATTAGATATTTAATGATTTAAAAAATGGATTCAAATTTTAAATAAATAATAACAAGGAAAAATTGTTAAGATGGGAAAAAGGAATAAAACGAAATAAAATATTAGATTCATGTTAAAATTTTGCGAGAAAAAAATAAGCCTGTTGGATCGAAAATGCATCCTTTGAGCTTGAAATATATACCTCCAGATATTCACAGCCATTGTAATTTGATATATCTTATCCATTACATTACATTTAATCCGTCACATAGCATCACTGAGCAAATTTGAAAAATAACAAGATTAACTGCAACCTAAAGTAATTATCATAATTTGATCGCGCATACCGTAGTTTCAACTTCGTACACAGACACTGTAATTTTCATCCAATTGAATTTTTGTGCAGGCGCAACAAGAGACAATAATTTTTAAACAGTCAGGCGTCATTAGAAACAGCTCAGCAAAATTACTAAATATTTTATAAGATCTAGACAAAAGTTCGGGAAAGTTAGAAATAAAAAAGAGCTCCTCCAAATACATCGATTAATCACTACAATAGTACATGGAAGCATACTTTTTTACAGCGATCTATCCATTCATTGCAACAATTCAGTATAGAAGTTCGATGAAGAAATGAGTCGGAAACTAAACACTTTGATTAAATTATTGCTTTACATTGTTCAATTGGATTATAATTTGATTTTTCCCACAAATCAAATCCTTTTCCTTTCTATTTTTGCTTATTTCAATTTACTGAAATAATTTTACTGCGAGGAAACTTTTCATTCCAATAAACTTTCGTCATCGAAAAAAAATGATTGAGAATTCATGCCTTTGAACTACACTTCTCTGTTAGAATGATTAATTTATTTCGAAAATTATTTATTCAACGAAATTGGATTATCACCTTTCTAAGTTAAAGTGGAAAAATTCCAATTTCATTCGACTAATTTCTTAATTGACAATTTTTTTCCAATTTTTACAATAGTTTTATTTTAAAGATTGCAGAAATAAATTTTATCACATTCGTCGTATTGTAGTTTACTTTTTCAAAAAAGATAAAAAGAACTTAACTTGATGGAAATGACGGGCAGAATTGAAAAAACTTCGTGTCCAAAAAAAGGAAAATTTTTGAAATTTTATTACAGCCAAGAATAATGACAATACAATGCTACATTTAATGAATGTAAATATTAAACATTTTCCTAAAAGATTTCTATCAATCCAGGAAATCTCGGCTCATATTTTAATCGATTACAGCAAGAGTCGTTAGTTTAGCTCTAAATTAGATTAAAAAAAATATTTTGGTTTTTCAAAAGAATGATAAACAGTCATTTCCGGAATCGAATTGTAAAGTTTCAAGTGATAAGTTACTACAGATGTTAAAGAGAAGCATATTAATTATTTTGATAATAAGACAAACGGTCAATTTATTATTTCTGTTAAACTGCAGAAATACGAGTAATAAATCAATATCATTGGGTCAGTGTAATGTAATTAATATAATTAAAATGACGAAATTCATAGGTGATTAAATTTCGAGCATTACCATAAACACCAAAATTATAATTTCATAATAAAATATTCGGTGAATTCCTCAAGAACAAACTATTATTGGCACAACAAATTGTGGCTTACCGACAAATAAGTCAAAAATTTTGATTCATTTTAAAAAAATGATTGCATTAGAACTCCATTCAAGAAAATCCATTACTAAATTATTTTAATTCGTCGTAGAATAAAAAAAAATGGAAAGTTCTTGTTGTCGAACAGATAAGCTGAAATAAACTTTCCATTTACTGATAATTTTTTCCCCGAAAAAAGAGCGTAAAAATGGAATTTGAAATATCAGGTTGAGCGGTGGCCACGATATAAACAGATTCGATCATACATAATGATGGAATTAATTGTAACAGTTTATTGTTTAACTTATAATTTCACCTATAAGCTACCTGTGAAATATAAGGCAATTAACAATTTGTGAAATTTAAAAAGAAATAAAAGAAGAGGAAGGAAAAGAAAAAAGTGCTTACGGTTGATGTATCACTTTAAAACATTCATTTCACCACCAAGTATTTATTTTGCTTCAGTCAATTTATGTGGTAGTTTGCTGTTTCTCAAAACTTATAAGTGCTTCGCAAAACTTCAATAATGCGAACATAAAATTGTTTTTAAAAATTTTTAAAAAAATGAATGAAATGAAAAATTGAGAAGAATGCATTCATTTATTTTGAATGGAGAAGAAAAGAAATTGTAATATCATTTTTTTTATAAATTAAACTTTTTTCTCGAAAAATTTTCAAAATTGATGTATTCAATTCGATTCGACAAAAAATTATTTAGTTGTATGATTAGTGTTAGACTGCAACTACCAAATTTTTTGCATGCATGCATACATGCCATGAATTGGTTTTACAATGGAAGAAATTTTTAAGTATTATATTTAATGAAGATAAGGACTGAATTAAAAAAGAACTGTGAAAAGCGCGTAACTTGAGTTGGAATAAAATTTAAAATAAGGCCGAATCATCGTTGGACATTCCTTGTGAAAACTTACTGTCAATTTTATCACTGTCAACTATCCTCAAAATTTGCAAAAGTTGTCAGATAAATTCAATTCGATTAAATTTGCAAGCAATGTTAATTGCTTTTTCTTGTTTCCATTTCACAGTATGCTTAAATTACACACAATTGTGTTCATTACTTGTAAAAATTGGTTTTGAAAAAATTTTTGCCCCATCGATTATCGTTTCGTAAATTTTGCGAAAGTTAAAAGTAACTGCGTGATACTGGTATATTTTGCGCTGCGAAAGATCAAATTTAATTAATTTCAAAAGACTATTTCTATTAATAATCGCTAACTGAATATTAAAATAGAAATGATCTGATGGAATTCAATCAAGCCGACTTATGTAATATGTAAAGCAATGAAAGAAGAAAAAGAAAAAAGAAAGATTTTAATAAATCATAGAAAGTTTGACAAAGAAATAAACATGAAAGAGTTAATAACTGAACAAGTGTGCCGACTACATCGATACTAATAAAATTTGTCATTTTAATTTGCTAAACTTTCGCTTTTTCTAGCCCTTCAACATGTGTTCGACTTTGAAAGTGACATGTTTCTTTTTTTCAAATCATTTCAGATTATTGCTTACTGCGCCAGCTCCTTCAAATGTGCCATCTAATCGCTCGAATAAATGAACAATGTAATTAAATGAATAATAAATAATGAAGCATTGATGCTAATTTAGCCAAGACCTTAAATTGGCTGTCATAATGAAAAAAAGAAAAAACTGGCATAATGAAAATATTCTTTACTTTATTTCACCCTCTCAGTTCTATGAATAGTTAATTTTTAATCTAATACGATAAAGTATTATTCTCTTAAGTCGTAAAATTCATCCACGATATCTTCCCATCATGTTTTGATCTTAACTTCTTATCTGCAGCTAAAAATCTTCTGTCGGCATCTTTTATCTGATGTGTTAGCTGTCATCTGAACTGAATCTTATAACGGTAAACAAGAGGAATTAAATTTAAAATTGCTGAATATCTCCTCCTGTTCATTCATCTTCCTCTGCATTCATCATGAGACTCTAATTAAACAGCTATCAACAAAATTTGCAGAAACAAAAGGGACAATATACTTTGCAGCATCATCTTTACAGCACATTTTACAACTACAGTATTCCATTGCCAACTTACTATTCTTTGAACAATTTTGTTAATAGTGATATGTTAGTTTGATCAATTAACAAGTTTCGAGCATTTAAATGGCACTTGATAGGTCATATAAATTAAAGATACACACCGAATGTCCATTTATATAGCAATATTGATGGGATGGATTTCCATTCAAATGCTCACATTTATCTTTATAGCAATATTGATTGATTTTCCATTTCAATGAATATTTTCAATTGTATGAGTGAATGAAATGATTGCAAAGACTTTGCTGACAAATCAGAATTCAATGTATTCATTCCGTAATGCAAACGCCGATTATATTTCAACCAAGCGATAACATTTTGACTTTTTATATCATCAAGCAAACCGTTCTTTCTTTTATAATTTTCAACTTTTCGCTCTTTTTCTTTCTCTCTCTCTCTACTTCCTTTTATTCTCTCTCCTTTGTCAACATTTAATAGCATTTTTTGAAAATTGTTTGTTTAATTTTAATTTCTTCTTCTCTCTCTTCTCCTCTCCCTCTCTCTTCATTGTCTGCCAAATCATAATATTTATTCCATATTACCGAGAATCTTTCATTTCTTTTCAAAATTCTTTTTGTTTCGAAATTTTTAACAAACGCTAATACTACACTCTATTTCTAATTTAATCTTTGTTTACATTTACAATCATTTGTTTACTTTTCCAATCCCCTACTGCTCTTCGTCACCGTCTTCTTCTTTCCTTCTAACTTTCTCCATTAGCTACCTGTATAAGATCAAATTATCCAACAAATGAAATATTTACCAGCCACTCGATTTCGCATTTATTCTCATCCTTAAATTATTTTTCTATCAATATCTTTATTTACTCATGTTTTTTTATCTTGATTAAGTTAATATAAATGAATTATCGGCATTATGAATTTAATTATTGCATCATTAAATTTAATTATTTTGATTTAACATTTGTTCGTTGCAATGGGTTATCAGAATGCTTATCAATATGCTGATGGTTATACTACAAGCTATTCCGGTAACTACTATGCTTATCAAGTTTGTTTTCCTTTTAAAGTAAATTCATTTTTCTCCACCATTTTCATAAAATCCGAATATTCCCATGTTCCTGCAAAATTCATTTCTTTTCTTTATTGCTATAAGTTATATTATCAAACAATAAATAAAAGTTCTGACAAAATTGCATCATTTGAAATGTTATTCTCAATGAGATCATTTCCTCAAATACTTCAAAGGAATTACTGTGTTAGTGGTTTTAAGCAGCAAATTTCTCAGTGCAATTTATCCCATAATGAATTCCATTAATCCTTGCTTTTCATGCCATCTTTCAGATAGGTGTAATCTTTGCGATAGTAATTGCCGGTGTACTATTCTTCGGAATATGCATAGCAATCATTTATTTCGGGTTTGTCAAAAGGGTAAGTGATTTTTTCGCAACAATTAAACAATAAGCTTGTTTTTTATTATTTGCTTGCTTTTTGTTTCCTGTTTGTTGTATTATTATCATTACTATTAACATTATCATTGATATTATTATTATCATTATTATTATTATTACTATTTCAATAATTTCAATTTTCTTGAATTTCAAAAATACTTTGTATATATTTATATTATCTACGAAATTCTCTTCCAATATTTTCTTCTTGGATTAAATATTATACGATCAAAAACTTTCATTTTAAATTTAAATTTAAATTTAAAATTCAATTCGAAAACGACAAAATGATCTTCACCAAGAGATTATTTATATTTCGCTTTTTTTTTTATTTTTTGTCATTCATAATCTGGCGATAAATGAATGATACAAAACATTTCAATGATTATTGGCCTGTCTGTTCAGGACAGCTATTAATACATGATCGCATCCAGAAACCCGACTTATATATTTCCCTATCCGGAAATAAACTTATCAAATAATTCTGATAATCTGAATGATTTATTACTCAATCATTGTAGATGCGAAGGAGTGAAAAGGAAGAGCGTTTAGGTAGTAGTAGTATTGCATCCAGAACAACCAGTATCTTACGAGCACCAACTACCTATACATCATTGAGGGATGAAAAATCACCATTTTCACATCAGTCAGTTTTTTAAACCGCCGAATTAATTAATTAATGATTAATTTTTAAAATTTAACATTACTTATAAAATTTAAGCTATTATTATTATTATTATGATAGACAACTAATAACATCATAAGTATATTAGGTAAGGTCAACGAGCAGAAATGATTATTTTTATATTGTTATGTTTTTTACGGATTGCATTAAATAACCGATTAGTTTGATAATTTGGTCGTATCATTTTATTAATTAAATCTTCAATTCTTTTTTTTTAAACTAATTTTTAATCAGCTATAATTGGGGTTGACTATGAATATCTAAAATAATGTATCAATTCAGAAAAATAATTTAGTAGCTAGCGTTTTAAATCCGGAGATTTCTGTCTGTCCATCATTTTCCGAATAATCTAATAGCTTTGAAATTTCACAGGATCTGTTTTTCTAGACAAAAGCATGATACCTATATACCTACTTTGGAAACACCGATTTTGCAATCATCGATGCATACTCAACCCTCGTACATACCACCACCACCAATGTATGCCGTACAACCGGATTATTCACAATCTCAGAAACAGCAACGAGATTACTCACGTTTAGTGGCATCCACAAATGTACCATCCCGTCAGGTAACCATTGCTAAAGAAGTAACGTATCATAATATTTGTGGAATTTATGTGGACACATTAGCTTATCACTAATTTATATGCTTTTTGTTGGCCAAGTTTTTTGGAATCGAAGCTTGGCTAGCATATATTCTCATATCCGAAATTCTTATTGCATTTACTTCATAATTTTGTATAAATATGAAGCAGCACAGGTAAACTAACAAAATTTTGAATTCCCCGACTTTTCTGTGTTTACAAACACGCACTTGGCCACATATACACTTGGCCACAAATTGATCGCAGATTCAAATGAAAGACAAAATGAATGATAATCGATTATATTACTTTTCCCAATTTTTTAAAATTTATGCGCTCTGAACAAATGCTGTGCTAGTTCTGGTTGTTTTTCCGGATAATACTGAAATTACAAGTCTTTTTTTTTTTTAGAGGCTTAGGGCTCTGAATAATTTAATATACAAAACGTTTCTGTAAAAATGTAATAGTAGTCATTTTTTCTGAAAATATTAAATTATTTATTAGTTAAATATATTGCAATGATATGACAGTAGTCATTGATTTTTAAGTTCAATTTACGACAATACTTCAATTTATTTATTTAAATCAATTTTTTAAAAATTTGTTCAGAATTATCCAACTTGGAGGAATGGAACAACAACTGGATTGCAACGAAGTGCTGTTCCGGATCATCTCCGTACATTCCATACTTCTTCCGTTTAAATTACACTTATAATTCCTACGATAATTCTTAAAATCTATGAAAAAAATAAACATTCCTTTGTTTTCTTTTTTCTTCCACAAATACATTTGTAAATTCATTTACTTTTTTTATAAATTTAACTGAAATGGCTGATTTTTCTCCCAGAATTTTTAAATTCATTGTGTAATAAAATGTGTGCTTCTCTTATTCTTCCGCATTTATTCTTTTTCCACCTTGTCTACATTTCCATTGCTAATTTGATTGATAATTTCAAACTGCTAATTATAAATTTAATTGTTTAGCTAAAAAGAGGAAAAAGAGAGAGAGAGAAATGGTTTTTTCTCTTCCATCTCTCGTTCTCTTTCCCTCTGTTTTTGTGTTTCACAAGATACAGGATAATCCCAGTTAATTTGTTAATTAGTTTAAACATTATTGCAATTAATACTTCGTTAGAAAGAAAAGGAACAAAAGTATGAAAGATGAAGAAAGAAATTGGAAGAATATTTACAACTGATTTCGTGGAATTTATAAATTTTAACAATTTTTTTAGTATTTCCTTTTCTCCTTTTGCTTATCATTATGGGTTAATTTTTCCATTAATAAGTGATTAATTTGATTTATTGCGATTTGATTTTCATCTCTCATTCTCTGTGTTCATTACCTCATGTCATCACTTTTCATTGCTACGACAAAAGCGCTC